>JAODAL010056905.1:0-23006 GCA_025379985.1 Phyllomedusa bahiana
TTCTCCCTACCAGGCTACGGGGGCCCACTATCTACCTACGGGGGTCCACTATCTACCTAACTACAAGGAGGTAATTATTACTATTTGGAGCAATATGGATGGGAAGTTTGTACATGGGGGACAGCTGCGGGAAGATGATAAAGTGAGGAGTCTCAGGTGTTTGTGTTGTGAATTCTGCAGGGACGAGTGGTGGCCGGGAGAAGTCAGCATGGTGGCCTGGACCGGATGGAGAAGAAAAGGGAAAGTGAATGACTCATCAGACAAGACATCACCTGTGAGTCACTAAATGTAACTGTACTGTGTTTACTTGTATCTACCACTATGGGCCATATGTATGAAAACTGTCTAGGTGTACGACTTTCTTTGTTGCCCATATCAACCAATCAGATCACCCCTTTCATTTCAGATATAGTGCTCTGAAAAAATGAAAGGGTAGCTATGATTAATTGATATGTGCATCAAAGAAAGTCTTACACCTAGACAGCTTTCAAATATGTCCCACTATATGGTTGCTGTATGATGGTAATATTGGTGTTATTGTAATAGATTATATTCAGTAACAGTATCATGGCATTATTCTGAATCTTTATGATGGAGTTATGTGTTGATGATGTGGCGGTATTATTTGGTCTTTGTAAATTGTTGTTATTGGTAATATCAGCCTTAGTACACTGGTTTGGTTAGTAACATTATAGTGGTATCAGTCCCCATATTTAGTGATATGTGGCGGTATTATATGGTCTGTGTATATTATTTGGTTATATTGGTCTTGGTATGCTGGCTTGGTCAGTAACATTATGGTAGTATTAGTCACTGTCAGGATCCAGTCCTGTTTTTATGTTTAACCTGTTTTATGGGCATTTCTGCCTCTTTGCAAGATGGCCACTGCAGCTTCAGTGGCCATCTTACCTGCTCTCTGAGGCTATATTAAGGTGTGCACCTGTGTTCCTCCCTGCCTGAGTATTCAGTTAGAACCTAGTTCCTGTCTTCCTCAAGCTAACTGGCTCTCCTGTTGAAGATCCCTGTGGTCCTCATATTCCAGAGTCCGGATTATTGTTTTCCTGAAAGCTATCTGCTGCAACCAGACATTCCTGCTATTTGACCTCTTGTTTATACTTACTTTTGCACATGGGATCATCCTGCTGACTTAGTCTCCTCAGCAGGCTTCCGCTAGTGCTACACAGCCTGCCTGCTGCCCGTCAGCGACGCTGCTGTTCTCCTCTCCTGGACCTGCTCCTGCCGTGTGCTAATTCTCAATGGGTCAGCTATTGAACGGCTACTAAACACTTTCAGGGCTGCTGGACCACATACGGCCCTCTGCTCACCGGCCGAACGCCATCCAGCGCTGCTGCAACAAACGTGAGTCTGCTTTTACTTCTTGTGACGGTTTGCTGCTGTGCACCTCCCCCCCCCCACCAGCTATTGGTCTCCATAACGTATCCACGCGAAGCGTAACAGGATACTCAGGCCACACAAAATGGAGGCCGCAGGGTCCGAGGATTTGGAAGTCCATTTTAAGAGACTTCAGCAAATCACGTCTTCTTTGCATTCGGAGGTGCAGTCGCTAAAGACTAAGATGATTTCTCTGGAGACACTAGCAAATCAAAATGTGCACGAACTTGGTATAGCGATCCAGGAGTTGCACGCTCGGACAACTTCCGCTGAGGCTCAGATACCAGCTTCCCATCTTGTAGCACTGGGTCCCCCGAAATTGCCACCATTCAGGTTTGGTGGAGATCGCGACAAGTACAGTGGCTTTGTAAACCAGTGTCAGTTATACTTCGGTGCACATGCCAGCCAATTCCCGAATGATCGCGCCAAAGTACTTTGTATCATCATGCTTTTGACACACAAGGCTCTAGCATGGGCAAATCCACTAATTGAGACCTTTTGACCCTTGTTTAAACAGTCTGACTCAGTTCCTCGCCGTCATGAGCCTGATGTTCGACGACCCAAATCGTCGTACCACCGCAGAGAACAACTTACTGGCGCTCCGGCAGGGCCGACGTTCTGTCACAGAGTACGCCATGGGAACCTGGCAAAGGGGTTTATTCGTCCTTCTTCGTCTCCGGCAGGTGCTCCAATTTTCTTTGTGAAAAAGAAGGATGGCTCTCTTAGGCCCTGCACCGATTATCGGAAACTCAATAAAGTTATTGTCAGGAACCGCTATCCACTTCCTCTGATCCCTGAGCTTGTGGAACGAGTTCGCCATGCCAAAGTTTTCTCCAAATTAGATCTTCGAGGAGCATACAACTTACTGCGGATTAGACCCGGAGACGAGTGGAAGACTGCCTTTCGGTGTCGGTATGGACACTTCGAATACCTTGTCATGCCATGTGGGCTATGCAATGCCCCAGCTACTTTCCAACACTTGACTAATGACATCTTCCGAGATCTCCTGGACCAATTCATGGTAGTTTATCTGGATGATATCCTTATTTTCTCCAATTCTCTACAAGAATATGAGGAGCATGTGAAGACTGTCCTGGACCGCCTACGAGTAAACAACTTTACATTAAACTCGAAAAATGTGAGTTCCATAAGATGGAGATCCAGTTTTTGGGCTATGTATTATCACCACAAGGGTTGCATATGGATACCAGCAAGATCCAGGCAATTATTGATTGGCCGGTCCCAAAGAATATCCGGGAAGTACAACACTTCGTAGGCTTTGCCAACTTTTACCGGCGCTTCATCAAGCACTTTTCAGAGATCGTCAGTCCTATCACCCAACTTTCGGCTACACAGAGTTCCTGACAAAGTGTTTTTGGACCGAGGAACTCAATTCATGGCGAGGTTCTGGCAAGGATTTTGTTCGGCACTGGACATTAAGGTCTGTGTGTCTTCCGCTTACCATCCACAGTCAAACGGCCAGACCGAGCGGACGAATCAGTCCCTAGAACAGTACCTTCGTTGCTTCATCAGTCATTTGCAGGATGATTCCCGGGGTCTCCTTCCTCTGGCAGAGTTCTCTTACAATAATTCCCAGAGTGCTTCCACAAAGATGTCACCTTTCTATCCCATTCTGGAGTTCCATCCCAAAATGTTTCCAAGACTCCCAATTGATGTCACCATACCGGCAGTGGCAGAACGTGTGGTAGCTCTTCAGCAAAACTTGGAAGTGCTGAAGGAAACATTGACTGCAGCCCAGGAGAGATATAAGAGATCAGCGGACCAGTCTCGTAGACCAGCACCCATGTTCAAAGTTGGGGATTCTGTCTGGCTTTCCACTAAAAATTTAAGATTGAGAGTACCCTCTCCGAAGCTTGGGCAGAAATTTGTAGGTCCATTCAAGATAAGTGCCATTATCAGCGCGGTGGCAGTTAGGCTGAAACTCCCCAACACTATGAAGATCCATCAGGTGTTCCATGTTTCCCTTTTGAAGGCTGCTGTCCCTAATCCATTCCCGAGACGCTCTGCTCAACCACTCGATCCGGTTTTGATTGATGGTGAGGAACAATTTGTGGTGGAGGAGATTCTTGATTCCAGGATCCATAGGAACCAGCTACAATATTTAGTCAAGTGGAAAGGATATCCGGCAGAAGAAAACTCTTGGGAACCTGTGGACAATATTAATGCTCCCCGTTTGGTATCCAAGTTCCACCGAAGATATCCTGGAAAGCCTGCCCATAGGGTGTCTGGAGGCCACTCCTGAGGTGGGGGTAGTGTCAGGATCCAGTCCTGTTTTTATGTTTAACCTGTTTTGTGGGCATTTCTGCCTCTTTGCAAGATGGCCACTGAAAGCTTCAGTGGCCATCTTACCTGCTCTCTGAGGCTTTATTAAGGTGTGCACCTGTGTTCCTCCCTGCCTGAGTATTCAGTTAAAAACCTAGTTCCTGTTTTCCTCAAGCTTCCTGGCTCTCTTGTTGAAGATCCCTGTGGTCCTCGTATTCCAGAGTCCGGCTTATTGTTTTCCTGCAAGCTATCTGCTGCAACCAGACATTCCTGCTGTTCTCCTCTCCTGGACCTGCTCCTGCTGTGTGCTAATTCTCAAAGGGTCAGCCAGTGAACAGCTACTAAAAAACTTACAGGGCTGCTGGACCACATTCGGCCCTCTGTCACTGGGCCGAACGCCCTCCAGCGCTGCTTGCAACAAACATGAGTCTGCTTTTACTTCTTGTGATGGTTTGCTGCTGTGCACCCCCCCTCCCCCACCAGCTACTGGTCTCCATAACGTATCCACGCAAAGCGTAACAGGATAATCAGGCCACACAAAATGGGGGCCGCTGGGTCCGGGGATTTGGAAGTCCCTTTTAAGAGACTTCAGCAAATCACGTCTTCTTTGCATATGGAGGTGCAGTCGCTAAAGACTAAGATGATTTCTCTGGAGACACTAGGAAATCAAAATGCGCACGAACTTGGTATAGCGATCCAGGAGTTGTGCGCTCGGACAACTTCCGATGAGGCTCAGATACCAGCTTCCCAACTTGTAGCACTGGGTCCCCCCGAAATTGCCACCATTCAGGTTTGGTGGGGATCGCGACAAGTACCGTGGCTTTGTAAACCAGTGTCAATTATACTTCAGAGCACATGCCAGCCAAATCCCGAATGATCGCGCCAAAGTACTTTGCATCATCAGTCACCATATGGTAGTGATTAGTGTTGAGCGATTACGTTGGCCATCGACATCGGTCGATGGTCGATAGTTGACCATCATCGACAAGATAGTCGATAGTAGATTATGAGCGATGACCATTAAGCCCATGGGAGAGCAACAACACCTTCATTCTTACACCCAAACAGGGCTGGAGAAGCTGGAATTAAACATCCACAACAGTCAAAGGGAATACGTGCTACATCTTAGGCAACACACTTAGGTTATAAAGACACAGAAAAAAAATCACACACCATTCACAACCCTGTCTTGTACCACAGCATGACCTTTAATACCTGCATCACCCACAAATTAAACGTGCAGAAGGCATTTGTTTTTGAACATCATTTTATTGAATGGACATGAATAATACCTGTCCTGGAAACGCGCATGAGCCCTAAAACATGCATTACTACCCCAGATTTTAAAAGGTGCACGGAAAAAAAAGGAGTTCTTTCAACCACCATTTTGTTTCACTGGACATTGGACTTTACATTGTCTGCGGGCCACAGCGCATGAGCCCAAACTGCATGACCCCCAGATTTCAAAAGTGCGGGGAGAAAAAAGAGTCTGTCACCACCATTTTAGTTGAACTGGACATTGACTATACTGTCCTGGCCAAGCATGAGTCCCAGCCCCAAACCTGCATGACCCCCAGATTAAAAGTGCCGAAAAGGAGTCTTCAACCCACCATTTTAGTTTCACTGGACATGACCCTATACCTGTCCTGTGGCACAGCATGAGCCCCAAACCCTGCGATGACACCCCCAGATTTAAAAGTGCCAGAAAAAAGGAGGGTCTTTCCAACCTCCTTTTTAGTTGAAACTGGAAATTGGCTATATTCATGTCCTGTACCGACAGAATGACCATTAAACCTGTCTGACCCCAGATTAAAAAGTGCCGGAAAGGAGTCTTTCAACCACTTTTTAGTTGAACTGGACCATTGACTATTACCTGTCCTGGACCCGCTAGTATGACCATAAACTGTCTGCCCCCAAATTAAAAAGTGCGGGGGAATGGAAAGGAAAAGGAGTCTTTGAACCACCATTTTAGTTGAAAACTGGACATTATTCAACTATTATCTTGGCCTGTACCGACAGAATGACCAATTAAACCTGTTGACCCACAGATTTAAAAAGTGCGGAAAATAGGAGTCTTTCAACACCCATTTTGTTTCACTGGAATATACTGTCCCTGTCATGGGTAGCGCTTGCCCTCCGTGAATGAGTGCGGACAATGAGCTTCACTTGGAAATTATGTGGTTAAACGCTCCTGTCCCACCCAGGTGCACCTTTATCTTGGCTTTCTTTTTCTCATTTTTCTAAACGTGATGGAGGAAATTGTCTCTGTACTTTTGTTCTCTGGTCCGTGCTCCATACTCCATGTTCCTCTGAATAACCAATACATCTGGTCAAGTTTTCCTGTAACCTTGTACAATTCAGAGATTTTTTTTCAGCTAATTTGTACATGCAAAGCATTTTTTATTTAGTTTAATTCTTAGAACACACCATTTTAAAATAGGATGGAATCCCACCATGTCTTTGTTTCTCTTTTGTTAATTGTATTAAATGAGGTTGTCTCAATACAGAGGATTGATAGCTATGTTTAAAGATCTTGCAAAAAACAAGTCATTTTGCAATACGTGTCCATTTAAGTGTGTCCTACTATTCCTGTTTCTGACGTGCACCATCCACATTGAGCTACTCTTGAATTTGTGATGAACAAATGTCTGTTAGAAACAACATTTTTTTATAATAAGTCCTGTAGGTATAGCTGCATTTCTAAGCAAAAAGCCCCCAAAAATTCAAAGATGACCATTGAGCCACTTTGGACAATTGTGGAAGAACAAATGTCTGTTAGAACACATTTTTTTTTTAATAGGACCTGTAGTATAGCGTATTGTCACAGCAAATGCCCCAAAAATTCAAAAGCATGACCCTTGAGCACATTGGACAATTGTGAAGAACAAATGTCTGTTAGACACAACATTTTTTTTTTTATAATAGGACTGTAGTATGCTGCATTCAAAGCAAAATGGCCCCCTAAAATTCAAGCATGACCCTTTGAGCGACTTTGAAAACGTTGAAGATCAAATGTCTGTTGAAACAACCATTTTTTTTATAATAGGACCTGTCAGTTAGCTGCATTTCAAAGCAAAATGCCCCCAAAAAATTCAAAGCATGACCTTGAGCACTTTGGACAATTGTGAAGAACAAATGATGTCTGTTAGAAACAAATTTTTTTTTAAAGGACCTGTAGTATAGTTGCAATTCAAAAGCAAAATTGCCCCCAAAATTCAAAGCATGACCCTTGAGAACTTTGGACCAATTTGTGAAGAACAAATGTCTGTTTAGAGGACAAATTTTTTATAATAGGACCTGTAGTATTGCTGCCATTTCAAACGCAGCAGTGACCCAAAAAAAATTATTAAAAAATGAATTCTCAGCCACTGTTTAATAATTGTGAGGGAGAAAACGGCCACTTAGAAGCCACATTTCTGTTCCCAAGGTACCATGATTTATGGCTTGTTTCTACAGCTACATGACCCCAAAAAATTATAATTTGACTTCTCAGCACTATTTAAAAAATTGCGAGGGGAGAAAAAATGCCACTTAAAAGCCACATTTCTGTTCCTTAGGACCATGATTATTGCGTATCTCACAGCTACAGGACCCCAAAAAATTATAATATGACTTCTCAGCCACTATTAAAAAATTTGTGAGGGTGGAATGCCACTTAAAGCCACATTTCTGTTCCAAAGGACCATAATTATAGCTGTATCTCACAGCAACATGACCTCAAAACCATTGACAATGCGGAAAACTTCTAAAGATAAGTGACTAAATGGAATACGGTGGTTGTCATGAAAACCTTGCTGTCTTTTACCAGTCTCCATCACAGCAAAACCAGCAAAATTAAAACTGTTGGGAACTGAGAATAAAATTGCAGTTAAGGAAATGTTCATTTTTAAAAAACATTTTTCAGAGGACATTTCTGTTTGAAGAGGAATGGAAAAAAAAAAAAATGTGAGTAGACCGGAATAAACGAGTGGACCTCGGCAATTGGCGGCCACAACAATCATCAGAGATCCATGCATGATTCATCTTGAATGAAAGTACAAACGATCACATTATCTGTGGAAAGCGGATGCGTTTGTCTGTAATGAACCTTTCCTTCCACGCTGTGCTGAAGGTCCGACTCAGGATATGAGCTGGCTGTGGGCAGAAACAACACCTCTATGGCGTGGCGAGCGAGCTCGGCCATTCGTCCATTTTGGATTTAACCAGAAGTCTATTGGGGTCCGGAACACATACAAAAACAGTCGGTGTTGAGACGCAGATAGTCGTGCACCATGATTCTTAAGCTGGTCTCTGTGTTGTATGGATGTGTGCCCTGCATTGCATCGCGTTTGGTGATGGTGTAAACAAAGATTCGCCAGAGGTTCCCATTAGCTTCATGGGCCAACCTTGCCTGCTGCTGCGCCTCTACGGCTACTTGGCCAACACTACTGCCTTGTCACGTCGCTGATGGTTGTTCCACCGTGACATTGGGGAGCGTGAAGCAGACGCAGCAGATGTCTAGTTGATCACTCAGCAAAGTCTCTCATTTCCTGCTTTTTACTTTCTTTTTGGGTGTTGTGAGTTTTGTTTTGTACGGGGATCCAGGATGGGTGGCCTACCCAGTAAAATGTTGTTCATTTTGATGGCCTTAAAGCTAGGATCATGTTGGAGGAAATGGAGCATCAAGCACTCATGTGGAGAGATGGTAGCCTTGATTTCCAAGCCTCATGGGTCGAGGCGGCACTAGCAAAAATGATCTTCCTCATCTTCCTCATCGCACTTCAAATTCGCGCCAAACTCTTTCCAAGGCAGGGAAGTCGGTAAATGTCGGTTCTAGGAATACCTCCTCCTCCTCCGCTGACCTCCGGCACAGCTATCAACACAGCCTGACTTGAATGAGATGATGCACCCTGAGAGGCTGATGCGCAACCTTGCACTGCTCTGGACCCCGAACCACTGTCTATGAGAACGATGAAATTGTAAACTGTCGGGCCTTTGGATTTGACGGAGAGAAGAAAGGCTCCGTGTCTGCATCTGTGTCCCGTTCCTCCTCCGTCGCTAGCGGGCCCTGTTGTTTAGAGTGTCCAACGATCTGTTCCGAACTAAGAACACCACAATGCATCATGCTGTCAAGGGCATTGTCCGCACTGACCATTTTGGTGGGCTTTTCAAATCTGGCAAGGATGGTGCAGAGCTCTTTTCACCTGCTCCGCTCTCGCGGCTCAACACCCGAGGTCCGCACCGTGCTTGTCAGGCCATGTGTCACTTCGTACTGCGTAATGGCATTGCGCCTGCTGCCACAATCGCCTGGAGCCATGTGGAGGGTGGAATTCCAGCGTGTTGCCACGTCAACTATGTAAGGGGACAGTTGATGGGAGGCGAGCGTTGAGCTCTGCAACGCAGCCAGGCGGGGACGAAGCAGGGGTCCGCGAACCGGCGGAAGTGCGAACTTAGACTTCGAGCCTTCCTCAGCAGGCAGTCCAGACCCGGGGTTGCTCTTTAGAAATTTCTGGATGACAAGGTCATGACATTGTGCCAGGCAAGGGATGTCGCTACAGACTACCGATCTTAAGGAGGAGAGCCAGCAGATTTCGCCAGTTATCGACAACCCTTGCCTGGCACAAGGTTCCTGGAACCCAGCCAGCGCTCGGTCTCATTGCGGAGAGCCGTCCACAGCTCCTGACCTGTGTGGGGACGGTCAAAAAAGACAAATTAATTTCAACACGGCCTGGTTTCTCTGGGCACATAATGCCACCAGAGGACCTTGGGGGAAAGAACCCTGCACCATCCCTGCGGTTTTGAAGAGCGGTGCGCCGAGCCTGGAGAGCCACCGTCACCCCAGAGGTCATCCACCCAGCCTCACCCAGTGAGTTGTCACAGGATTATAGCGGCCTTGGCAGTGCTTAACTAGTCCAGGTGTCGGTGGTCAGATGGACTTTCCGGGCCACAGATGCAGACATCGCGCTTGACAATTTTAGATGACACGTGTGGCCTTGGCAGGACGCTTTTTTTCTGGACAAAGCAAATGCTGCTCTGGGCAATCCTGGTATTGGGGGGCAGGAAAGGGCCATGACGTGGCCGAACCCATCTGTGTCCACAGGACGGAAAAGGAAACCATTTCCAAGCCAAAAGGGCCTGGCAATGCTGACATTCGGCTTTTGCTTTGGGCGGTTTGGGGTTTAAAGTGTTTTCTGCTGCTCCCAAACCTGGAAGAAGAAGGGCTGCTGCTAGACTGGCCGCTGATACGGCGTGCAGGTCGTCAACTGGCGGGAAGGAGAAGGGGTTGGATGGGTTCTCTGGTGGTGAACAGTGGACTCGGGTGACAGTGGAGTCTGAAGCGGAGGCTGCTCCATGATCATGACTCTGAGAGACAGGGGCAGCTGAGGTACACTTGGTGGTGGGGAGGAGGAGGAGGGGAGGGACAGAGGGTGTTGACAGTGGTTGGGGGCCCGGCGTCGGTTGGCCTTTTTTGGCCAGTGTTGCCTCCATTTCAACTCATGCAATTCGCTCTGCATGTGACTGACATGTTGGGTGGTGGTTAACCACCTGAAGGTTCTTGCTCTAATTATTGCGTTTACGGCAAAGGCGGGGCCTATGACATCGATGGGGTGAATCAGAAGGCTTTGCTCCCAAATAAGGCCCAGCGTTGAGGGTCTGGCTTTTGACGGGCGATAAGCGAGGAGCGGGGGTTTGCGCTGACCGTGGCTGGGGATTCATATCAGCGGACGTCGTGTGACGCCCTCTCCCTTTTGAGGCGGAAACCACGTACTGACATACACCTCGTTCTTCTCCTCGTCCAGTGATTGAAACGCTCGCAAGCAAATTCTGCTGAAAAAGACCACGTTGGAATCCGCAATGTGTCATCATCATCATCAACACAGGTGACTTCGTCGTCCTGACAGTTTCTGCATCAGGTGCAGCGGGCTACAAAGCAAGAGGGACTGCAAGTCGTTGCCGACTCGCCGGATTTTTGCCGATTGACCGCTTCCTTCGTCCTCCTCTGATGGCATCTGTATCTGGGCGTCCAGAGCAGCAGGAAAGAAAATCATCCTCTTTAGGCATCTCTGATCTTTAACATGCCTTCTGACCCCATCCGCATTTTGTCATAAAGAGGTCTTCAGAAGGTGGATTATCCACCAGTGGTGCGTACACGAGTTGACATTTGGGCTGCTTTTGTTAGACGGCATGCTAGTGATGCTGATGACGAAATTTGTGGCCGATGAACTGGGAGGAACGAGGAGGTAAGACTGCAGAGGATGCAGGTTGGCATTAACCACTGAAGGACAGATTGGAACGGGCTGTTCTGTTACTGAGATCACAGGGCCCTGACCCAGCGATTGACAGGCCTGACGGTCCTAGCAACTGACGAAATCTGCTGGCATGCGTGGTTGTCGCCAGCATGGAGAGGGAGCCACCTCTCTCGTACCTCTCTCCGTGTCCTACCCCCATCTTTGCTCGTTATACCTGCATTTCGCTCCATGTTCAGAAATATAAAAATTTGAGACGGAATGGAGAGTTTTGGAAAGTCTCTTATTAAAAGACGGCATAAATCACAGCTATCTCACAATCCCTCAAATCAAAACAAAATTGCTGGATTAAAATATAACTGCAAAGTGATCTATCAACCAAGCTGGCCTGCTCCAAAGTGAAAAAACACGTATCTGAAATGTATTCGAGATTAATACAAGGTTTTTCTGGCACTATCAATTCCTCCTGTGGTTGGATACAAAATTGCTGTATTCAAAGATTTAACTGCCAAAGTAGATCTATAACAAAGCTGGCCTGCGTGAAAAGTGAAAAAAAAAACACGGATGTGTAAATGTATTCGGTTAATACAAGGTATTTTTGGCACCTATCAATTCACCTGCTGGTGACTATAAAATTGCTGTATTCAATATTTAACAGCAAAGTAGATCTAGCAACAAAGCTGGGCTGCGCAAAGTGGAAAAAAACCACATATTCTGAATGTTTTCCGGATAATACAAGGTATTTTCTGACCCTATCAATTCAACCTGTGGTGACTACAAATTGCCTGTATTCAAATTTAACTGCAAAGTCTGATCTTATCAACAAAGCTGGCCTGCACCAAAAGTTGAAAAACACGTATCTGAAAATGATATTAGGATAATACACAGGTATCTTTTGGCACCTTTCAATTCACATGTGGTGACTACAAAATTGCAGTATTCACATTTAGTGCAAGGTGCCTCATTTGAACAAAGATGTAGTGCGCCAAAGTCAAAAAACACGTATCTGTAATGTATTTCGGATTAATAAAAGTATTTTTTGCAGCCTATCAATATCACCTGTGGTAAACTACACAACTTGCTGGAATTCAAATTTAACTGAAGGTGGCTCTGATCATACAATTGGATCGGGCAAATGTGAAAAAAACACGTTCTGTAATGTATTCGGATAATAAAAGGTATTTTTTGGCACCTATCAATTCACCTGTGGTAACTAACCATTGCTGGATTCAAATTTAACTGCAAGGTGGCTCTATCAACAAATCTGGGACTGGGCCAAAAGTGCAAAATACCACGTTATCTGTAATGTATTCGGTTATTAAAAGGTATTTTTTGACACTTTCAATTCACCTGTGGTGACACAAAAATTGTCTGCATTCCACATTAAGTGCAAGGTGCCTCAAATGAACAATTCTGGACTGGGCAAAAGTGCATGTAACTCGTATATGTAATGTATTCGGATAATACAAGGTTTTGATTTTTGGCACCGCTCTACCTGTGCTGAATTCAAATTGCTGGATTCTAATTTAACTGCTAAGGTGTGATATATGAACAAAGGTGGAATGGGCAAAATTGAAAATGAACACCTATCTGAAATGTTATACTGTAATTAAAGTGGAGTTTATGCACCTAACAGAGAGTCATGCAGTTACTAGAAAGATGTGTATCCTAATATAGTTCAGGCTGCCAATATCCAGGCATATTTCAATAGAAAAACTGTTAGATATTAAGGCTATTTGCAGGCATGTCTACACTAAGTCTTGGTGAACTTTATCCAGTATTCTTTATAGAGCTTTTCTGTGTTCGCCCGCGAGGGCTCCCCCTCCGCTCCACCCCCCCCGTGACATTTACAGCGGTAGATGCTCTTTTAAAATTCTCTACCTATAACTATATAAAATCCTTCAATATCTAATAACTAAGTTGTATAGGAGCACAGCTAACAGTAGAGCTTTCTCTGTGATGAAATAGAATAATTTCTCTGAGCTGTTTTGGACAAACTGGCAGAGCGCACGTCCTACTTCTATGAGACGCTGAGGGGAACACTGATCATGAACAGGAAGGGCTGTTCTATGTAAAAACGGGGGTCATGTGATTTTTCCAGCCAAACCAAACCATACACATCCCAGTCATGACGTCGCACACACATCTCACCCTGCTCTTTTCTGTAAGCTGATTTGCTGGCCGCCAAAATGACAGGAAGCGCCGAAAATGGCGCAATCTTAATAGATGATGCACATATTTTAACCTAAATTATCGCATGATCTAAAAATTTCCATCAACATAAAAACTGTGCCGATTTTAACTTTGTCGATAATAATCGCTCAACACTAGTAGTGATATGTGGGGTATTATTTGGTCTCTGTATATTATTTGGTTATATTGGTCTTGTTATACTGGTTTTGTCAGTAACATATAATGGTGAGATGGGGTGAACATGTGGCGGTACTTTCTATCCCTTGTATACAGTACGTACTGACCCACACAATATAGGTAAACTGTACGTTGTAAAATCCAACAAGAACTAAATCCAAAGACATTGGCGCAATTGCATTTTTTTCCTGGGGTTGGTTGGTGGTGGTTGCTGCGCGTGGTTGGTGTTGGCGGAATGGCGGTGCTGGCAGGGTTCCCAGACGCTTTAGCTGTAGGGGCCCCTGAAATTTCTAATGGTGGCCCTGCTACCACCGCCTGCCATCACCATTCAGGGCCCTTCATTGTTCAGAGTGGTGATATCAGGCAACGGTTGCAGTGGTGACGATCTGAATTCTGCCAATGGAAGAAAATGTATGACCCAGTGAAAGGACAGCCTCGCTAGATGGAGATGAAGACCAAGGTGAGTTGTATTTTGGCACTGCAGCAGTAATTTATTTGAAAAGATGGACGTGGAGATCTCCGTTAATAGCAATATATAAACAAAAAAAAAAAATATAATTATATCAAATGGAATGAAGAAAAAAATGCAAATATGGGATTTTTGGAGGGGCTTTTTTAGTGCAGTATAAATCACCATAATATGTATTCTGCAGGTCGCTTCATTTCTGGTGATATCACATTAAGACATTTTTTGTTACGGTTCACTATTTAAATAATTAAAAAAAAAAATTAGGATACACACCACTTTCTGATCACTTCTTTATTCAATTTTTGGGAGAAGGAAGGCAACCAAAAAAACCCAAAAAGATGCAGTTTTGGAACTGGGCATTGATATTGATATTGAAGGATAAAGAACATGAAAATCATAAAACACAAGCAGCAAATACCTTTCTCCTGGTGAATTGACATAATCCTGAAGTGGAGTACTGTGGGGTAAGCAGGAGGTCATGGTGGAATGGCGCAAGCATATTGCGGGAGTCAGGCCATGTTTTAATCACCACCACCAGACAGGCTCCAGGTGCCAGGGTCCCCAGGGATCCTCAAGGGGGGCACAAGATTCCCTATCAGATGTACTGAGAGTGTAGGATGGCAGGAAAGCCTTGGCCAGGTATGTAAATAAAGATAACAGAATATGGAATGGTTTGCAGGTTACCATAGAAACCTGTGTGCACTCAGGAGCACATAAAAACGCTCTTATCTCTTGAGTAAAGTAAATTTATTGACCAATGCATTTAGAAAAAGTCTTCATTTATCTGTCCCTTCATGAAAACAAATAACGATAGGTTCTACTGATACATAAGCTAAGTATCTGATGTACTTAAATAATTTACTAGGATAAAAGCACCATAAAGGAATGTGCAATAGAAACACTTTGGGCGACATGTATGATTTTTGGTGCCCAGACACTAATTTCATTGTGCACATTTGTAGCGTAGAATGCGCCTGAATCTATTAACCTGTTCTAATGCGGTTCATAGATTTAGCGCTTTCTAGCCACAAAGAGACACTTCTGGCTCAGATAAAGTTTTCTACCTGTTCCAGCAGTAATGTGCCTGGATTTGCCATACTGAAGCTATAAATGCGTAGTTTCGTACGGTTCTAGTGCGACACCTCCAGCACGCCCCCTGATCTCAGGTGCATCACAAAGTCTGTAATGCGCCTGATATTGGAGTGCACCTGATTAAAAATATAGCGAACGGGGCTGCGCTAGTTTTCAAGCTGAAAAGATGCCATACGTCCCGGCACAGCCCTGTACATACATGTTTCCCTTTATTTCTAGCATGCCCCTGTATACGAACAGATCACAAACTATATTACCATAGTGCACCCACATTATATTTTGACAGGACAAACTCTCTTTTTGAGGTACCAATGGAGATCAAAGTTGATGCTGACAGGCATTCGGATCTATTTCTCCATACAGATATTGATCTGAATGCCTGTCAGAACCAACTCCATTGGTACCTTAAAAAAGAGAGTTTGTCCTGTCAAAATATAATGTGGGTGCACTATGGTAATATAGTTTGTGATCTGTTCGTATACAGGGGCACGCTAGACATACAAGGCAGCATGTATGAAATGCCAAATTTCATGCACATAATATTAGTCTAGAATGTGCCTGATTTATGAACCCGCTCTACAGTGGGTCATAAATCAGGCCCATTCTAGCACTGAGACGATATTTCTGGCTCAGGTATACCACTTTGAAAATTGTATACCTGTTCCAGCTGTAATGCGCCTAGAAATAGGTAGCTATAAATATGTAGCTTTGTACGGTGCTAGTGCGCCCGCCTTCCGCACGCCCCCCAATCTCAGGCGCATTACAAAGTGCCGCTTACGCTCTGTAATGCACCTGATATTGGCATGGGAGACATTTAAAACTATTGCAGACGGGACTGCGCTTGATGTCTGGCTGAAACAGCCCCGTTCATTCATGTCCCCCAAAGTGTGCCTGTTACACAATCCTTTATGGTATTTGTATCCTTGTATATCAGTAGAGCCTGCATTGGCGTGCGTGGATCTATCTCTGTCGCGCGTGTGCGGACTTCTTTATCCCACAGAGGAGTCGCGCTTGGTTTACAATGTTAGTGCGCATGTACCGCTCTGCCATGTCAAGAGTGGTGATTCCTGACCTGTACTGCGCAACTATGATGTTTTACTTTCACTGGCGCAGTAGTGATTGATAGGCGATAGAATTGTACCGACCTGCAAAATATAGGTAACATATCATTTATACTAAAGAGTGAACGCCATAAAAACAAAACCCCTGCAAAAAATGGCGCAAGTATGTTTTTTTATCACATTTTACCCCACTTTTTTTCGGTTTCCCGGTAGATTCTATGGTATGGTCAATGGCAGCATTAACTGTGCATTAAGTGCAGCTTGCCTGCAAAATAAAAGCCCTGGGATGTAGATGGAAAAATAAAAAAGTTATGGCTCTTGGAAGGCGACAAGGAAAAAAAAAAATAGAACCACCTGTCGTTAAGGAATCAAAAACACAATAGGATTCCATGCCCTAAGTATTACTCCAAATACTATCTCTTATTCCAAGAGAAAAGTAGTGTAATGTAGTAAATAGTAGTAGTAAACTGCAGTTGATCTCTTATATCGACTAATGCATTGCACAGACATCCTTGCTGATTAAAACCTAAACATGCCCCCAAAATGTTTTGCAGCTTTGAATGGTGTCTTTATGGTTATCTGGACATAACCTCATTGGATAAAGTTGGGCATATTCAGTTTCCAGTGCCTAGGGCAGCATACACTGTAAATACGGCCCTGGTCTGAGGTCTATATTTATTTAGGAGGTCTAGAGATTGTATTTAGAGGCTTGGATCTGGACTTTCAATTTGTTTATAGTTTCTGGTCTGAGGTCTGTATCAGTTTACAAGGTCTGTTTTAGTGTCTGAATCTATATAGATTTCTGGCCTGGGATCTGTTGTCACCTCTCCCTGCTCACGAAGCTGAAGTTGGTTTCTTATTCGGCAGTTTCTTATTCGCTGCAAAATATTTTTTTGTTTTTTAAGAGGATAATAAATTGAAAAACTTATCAGCTTAATAAATGTCAATACAGTGATGTGGACCAAGGACAAACCAGTTGAAACCAGCCTGGTAAACACTAACAGCTGGCATAAAATGGGCATCAAAGCAGAAACCTAAAACTAAGATTTAAAGGGTTAAATGGCTTTGGGCCACTGATCCCACACTGTATTCATACCAAGACGTATACCACACATCAAATTCAGTTTACTCCAGCCTGGCCCAAATTGATTCTGGGCACTAAAACTGGCATCAAAGTGGGCAGACGGTCATTTTTCACTGATTTGAATAAGTAAGGGGTTAAATGGCTTTGGACCAGTGATCCCACACTGCCATCATACTAAGAGGGATGCCCCACATCAAATTCACTTTACCCCACCCTGGCCCAAAGTGATTCTGGGCACTAAAACTGGCATCAAAAATGGCAGATGGGGAGTTTTCCTGATTTGAATAAGTAACTGGCTGTTTTTAAAGGGTTAAATGGCTTTTGGCCACTGACCCCACACTGCCATCATACTAAGAGGGATGCCCCACATCAAATTTTAGTTTACTCCAAACCTGGCCCAAAGTGATTCTGGGCACTAAAACTGGCATCAAAGTGGGCAGACGGTCAGTTTTCAACTGTTTGAATAAGTAACTGGTGTTTTTAATGGGTTAAAATGGCTTTGGGCCACTGATCCCACACTGCGTCATACAAGAGGGATACCCCCATCAAATTCAGTTTACTTCAGCCCTGCCCAAGGTGATTTTGGGCATTTAAACTGGCATCAAAGTGGGCAATGGGGGGGGGTTTTTTTCACTGATTTGAATAAGTAACGGGTTTTTTAAAGGGTTATATGGTTTGGGGCACTGATCCCACACTGCCATCAATAAAGGGAGGCCCCCCCAATCAAATTCAGTTTACTCCGCCGGGCCCCAAAAAAGTGATTCGGGGCACTAAAACTGGCATCAAGTGGGCAGACTGGCATTTTTTCCACTGTTTTTGAATAAGTAACCGGTGTTTTTAAAAAAAGGTTAAGGGGTTTGGGCCACGACCCACACTGAAATCATCTAATGGGGATACCCCACATCAATTAGTTAATACACCGGGCCCAACGGGATTCTGGGCATTAAAATGGCACAAGTGGGCTAGGGGAAAATTTTCACTGATTTTGAATAAGAAACTGGGTTTTTAAAGGGTTAAATGTTTTGGGTCACTGATCCCACACTTCCTTCTAAAAGGGGGGATACCCCCACATAAATTTTCAGTTAAGTTCAGCCTGCCCAAATTGATTCGGGGCACTAAAACTGGGCATAAAAGTGGGCAGTGGGCATTTTTCATTGATTTAATAAGTAAGGGGTTTTTTTTAAAGGGTTAAAGGGTTTTTTTGGGGCCCACTGTCCCACACGCCATTATACAAAGGGGGGGATATCCCCCATCAATTTAGTTAAGTTCGCCTGCCCAAATTGATTCGGGGAAACTAAAACCTGGCTCAAAGGGGGCAGACGGTCAGTTTTCACTGATTTGAATAAGTAACTGGTGCAGTGTCGGACTGGGGGGTCTGGGGCCCACAGGGGAAATGATCTCGGGGGCCCACCCTACTGTAGATTAAAATATTACCGGCCTATCAGACATTAATGCGCCCTTTTTTAAACCACATAATACAGTGGCAAAACAAAAACTGTATTTTTTATACAATGTAGTACACAATTTGCAGTCAACTTCATAGAAAACGGGGCAAAGTAGCTCCATCCATTCCCCCACCACCCACATCAATATCCCCCGCCACGTTTCCCTTGGTCACGCCCCCTCACCCCCTTTTATAAAATAAACACCGCAAGAAATTTAAAATTTTTGACTCCTATCACGGGGTCAGGTTTCCCTCCTTTTACAATCGGGGGACACATGTGCGCTGGCCATATCCCCCGCCCAATATAACTTCAAAAAAAGGGAAAACCCCCAAAAAGGTCAGACACCAGCTCATATAACCCACAACACCGCCATAAAGACCACATATGGTCAGACACCAGCTCGGTAAACCACAAACCACCATATAGAAACCACAAAAGTGGTCAGACACCAGCTAGGTATAACCTACAACACCCCCTATAGAGCCCAAAATAAAAGGTCAACCCAGCTCGGTATAACCACAAACCCCCATATAAGACCACAAAAGTGGTCGACCCCAACTAGGTATAACCTACAACCCCGCCAAAATAGGACCACATAGTGGTAGACACCAGCTCAGGTATAACCTACAAACCACCTTTATAGAGACCACATAGGGCCCAAACACCACTCAGGTATACCTACAAACAGCCATATAGAGACCACATAGTGGTCAACCCCACTCAGGTAAACCTACAACACCCCATATAGGACCCTAGAGGTCAGACACCTGCAAAGGGTCACCCACTTTACAATATAAAAATAACCCTTGATTCAGGGACTCACCAGAGACTCTGAGTCGTTCTCTTCTCTCTAGCTTTCCCGATTCCTTTTCTTTGCATCGTTCCACACCGCCATGATGACTTGCCCCCGGCCACAACTAAACCCGCAAAAAATTAAAACACAAATATTTAGAATCCCAATTTTCCAGCATTTCTTTCCCTATTCCCCCTCTGAAACAAACTCCCCCGGGGGGGTGAGAGAGGGGGACAACCATAACTTAGGGGCCCTAGTATCCAAGGGTTTGTAGGGTGGGGAGGGGCCCACAGGTAACAGATAGACCCTATTTTGGTAGGTAGAACCCCCCCTGGGTAAGTTGCTAGGCCACCCCAGGGAGGTTTGGGGGGGTACCTAGCCAAGTGGGTAGGTAAATACCCCCAGGTAGATAAGCGGGGCCCCGTTTTGCAAGTTGAAGGGTACCGTTAGGTTGGGGGATCCCAGTTGTTTGGCTGTGGGGAGGTGTTGGTGAGTCCCAATTAATTTTGGCTGTAGGTTGGGGGTTTCCCCCATAAGGTAAGTGTAGGTAGTTTGGGTCCCCCTTTAAAAAGGCGCAAGCGTTAGGGACCCCCTTTAGGTACTATACAGCAGTTAGGGGTCTCCTTTTGTATCTACAGACAGTTAGGGGTCTCCTTTAGGTAATCTACAGGGAGTTAGGGGCCTCCTTTTGGGATGTGGCAGAAAGTCCCGGGCCCCCCCCCTTTAGTCTGTGTAGGTAGTCGAGCCCCCTTAGTGTTTAGGTAGCCAGGGCCCCCCTTTAGTCAGGGCCCCCTGTAGGTAGCCCCGAACCCCCCCCTTTTAGTCAGGGCCCCCCGTAGGGAGCCAGAAAAACCCCCCCTTGTAGTCAGGGGGGGCCCCCCGTAGGTAGCCAGAACCCCCCTTGTGCAGGGCCCCCTGAAATAGCCAGAACCCCCCTTGTGTAGACCCCCTTTTAGTCAGGGCCCCCTATAGGTACTGGGCCCCCCATGTAGGTAGTACGGGCCCCCTTAGATTTCCCGAGCTCCCCTGTAGGTAACCGGGCCCCCCTTTTAGTCAGGCCCCCCCTGTAGTAGCCAGGGCCCCCCATGATAGCCCCGGGGCCCCCCATGGAGGTGGGCCCGGGCCCCCCCATTTTGCCAGGGGCCCCCCCAGTACCCAGGACCCCTCTTTTAGCCAGGGCACCCCTAGTAGCCAGGGGCCCCCCCCCCCTTGTAGAGGGCCCCCCCCCCTAGTACAGTGTCCCCCCCCCCGTACCGAGCCCCCCCTATAGCCAAGCCCCCCCATTTTTAGCCCCGTTTCCCCCCCCCCCCTAGTTCCCGGGCCCCCTTTGTAGCCAGTGTCCCCCTAGTAGCCAGGCCCCCCTTAGCCAGTGTCCCCCTTAGCCAGCGTCCCCCCCCAAAACCGGGCCCCCCCTTTTGGGCCCGTTTCCCCAATAGCCAGAGCCCCCTTTGCCAGTGTCCCCCTAGTAGCCAGAGCCCCCCTTAGCCATTGTCCCCCTGTAGCCGACCCCTCTTAGCCCTGTCCCCCCCATAGTAGCCAGTGGCCCCCCTTAGCCAGTGTCCCCCCCCATACAGCCAGGGCCCCCCTTAGCCAGTCCCGCCCATAGAGCCAGGCCCCCCTTAGCCGTGTCCCCCTTAGTAAGCCAGGCCCGCCACTTAGCCATGTCCCCCCATAGTAGCCAGAGCCCCCCTTGCCGTTCCCCTTTACCAAGCCACCCTTAGCCAGTCTCCCCCCCATAGTAGCCAGGGCCCCCTTAGCCGTGTCCCGCCCCATACGCCAGGGCCCCCCTTAGCCAGTGTCCCGCCCATGCAGCCAGGGCCCCCCTTAGCCAGTGTCCCCCATAGTAGCCAGGCCCCCCCCCCCTTTGCCAGTGTCCCCCCCAAATACCATGGCCCCTTAGCATCCAGGGCCCCCCCTTAGCCTCCCCCCCCATAGTACCAGAACCCCCCCTTAGCCCGTTCCCCCCCCCATAGCCCCGGGCCCCCTTAGCCAGTGTCCCCCCCCCTAGTAGCCAGGGCCCCCCAGCCCAGGGTCCCCCCCCCCCCCATATAGCCCGAGCCCCCTTAGCCAGTGTCCCCCAAAGTAGCCAGGCCCCCCTTAGCCAGTGCCCCCCATAGTGCCAGGGCCCCCCTTAGCCAGTTCCCCCCCCCTGTAAGGGGCCCCCCTTGGGCCCGTGTCCCCCCCCATAGTAGCCCAAACCCCCCCTTTAGCCAGTGTCCCCCCCATGAAGCCAGGCCCCCCTTACCCTTGTCCCCCCCATAAACCAGAGCCCCCCCCTTCCCCTTTTTCCCCCCCCTAGTAGCCAGAGCCCCCCTTAGCCAGTGTCCCCCCATAGTAGCCAGGACCCCCTTAGCCAGTGTCCCCAGTACCAGAGCCCCCCCCTTTGCCGTGTCCCCCCCCTAGTACCAGGGGCCCCCTTGCCAGTGTCCCCGCCCCATAGCAGCCAGGGCCCCCCCCCTTTTTTCCATTTCCCGCCCATAGCACCAGGCCCCCCCCTTTTCCATGTCCCCCCCTAGTACCAGGGCCCCCCCCTTACCCGTTCCCCCCCCAGAGTAGCCATGGCCCCCCTTAACATCCCGGGCCCCCCCCTTAAAATCCCCCCCAAAGCCAGTGTCCCCCCCAAAGTACCAGGGCCCCCCTTTGCCTTTTTCCCCCCATAGCCCGAGCCCCCCTTAGCCCGTGTCCCCCCCCCAGTAGCCAGAGCCCCCCTTACCATGTCCCCCCCATAGGCCAGAGCCCCCTTTGCCAGTGCCCCCCCCCTATAGCCAGGGGCCCCCCTTTTGCCAGGTCCCCCCCCCATAGTACCCGGGCCCCCCCCCCCCTTTGGGCCCTGCCCCCCCAATGCCAGAGCCCCCCGCCTTTGCCCCTGTGCCCCCCATAGTAGCCAGGGCCCCCCCTTAGCCATTGTCCGCCCCCCCATAGTAGCCAGTGCCCCCCTTAGCCAGTGTCCCCCCCATAGTAGCCAGAGTCCCCCTTGCCATGTCCCCCCCATGTAGCCAGAGCCCCCCCTTAGCCAGTGTCCCCCCATAATAGCCAGAGCCCCCCTGTAGGTGTTTTTAAAAAAAAAAACCAAAAAAAAAAAAAAAAATCAAACACTTTTCCTTGCCTCGCTCCCGGCTCCCGCTCCTGGGCGTCCCGGCCGCTCCTGCTGCCGCCGGCCCCACTGCCGCCCCGCATAAGCGGCGCGGTGAAGTGACGTCACCGCGCCGCCTACGTCGCAGTAGGGGCCCGGGGTGTGGCCGTGCTCCGCTGACACCCCGCAGCCCCGGACCGGGGGGCATTGTCCCCAACTCCCCGGGCGGTCCGGGGGGGTCGGATGCGGGTCCGGTGTCAGTGACCGGATGCGCGGAGGGCCCCCCGGGGAGCGACGGGAATGCCTCCGGGGCCCCCAGCGGGTCGGGGCCCACCGGGGGATCCCCCCGGGCCCCCGGCGGCCCAGTCCGACCTGAACTGGTGTTTTTTAAAGGGTTAAAAGGCTTTGGGGCCCCTGACCCCCCCTGCCATCATACCAAAAAAGGGTGCCCCCACAAATTCATTTACTCCACCCGGCCCAAATTGATTCGGGGACTAAAACTGGCATCAAATGGGGAACGGTCATTTTTTATGATTTGAATAATAACTGGTGTTTTTTAAAAGGGTTAAATGGCTTTGGGGGCCCCTATCCCACACTGCCTTCTAGCAAGAGGGAGCCCCACATCAAATTCAGTTTTACTCCCGCCTGGCCCAAGGTTTTCTGGGGGATTTAAACTGGCACAAAAATGGGCAGACGGGGGTTTTTACTGATTTAATAA
>JAODAL010056906.1:0-23005 GCA_025379985.1 Phyllomedusa bahiana
CAAATTGCACAATTTGGGGGCTAAAAATTTTTAGGGCTGGAGTACTATGGGGTCGCATCATTTGTTTCTCCAGGGGAGTCTGTCCTAATCACTGAAAAAGGATTTGGAGGACAAAATAAACCAATGAATAATTGGCTGAATCACTCTTAAAGCCAGGAGGGAAAAATATCTTCTCAACTAAGAAGTGTTTTAGGGATGATTTAGGACATTTTTATTATTATGGGGTGTGGGGAACGAATTAACACATCACACGTGTAAAAAATACCTTTGAACTGCAGGGAGGGGTGTATGTTGTAGTTATCACATTTGGGAAAAAAAAGCAAAATGATAATAATGTAAAACTATAAATAAAACTTTCCCTAAAAAATTCTGTAAACGAATGTCAAGTTACCAAAAAAATATACTAAATGACAGTCACTGTACAAAATAGCATAGTGCCATTTTGTAATCTGTGTGTCAAACAGGTTTAGGGGTCATGCTGTAGTACAGGACAGGTATAGTCATTTTTCAGTTCAACTAAAATGGTGGTTCAAAGACTACTTTCTTCCGGCACTTTTTAATCTGTGGGGTCATGCGGGTTTAGGGGTCATGCCTGGGCTCTCACCGCACCACTGTAACTCTGGCCCCTGCTAGTTGAAACCTTCGTGATCCAGGGTTTACAGCCTAAACCGGCCTTGATCAGTAATTTCCTTTCAACCAACTTCACAGTAGAATGCAGGATTTTCAGACAGGCCTCGTTGACCTACTGGGGACATCTGTTTCATTGCTTCACATTCAAAATGTCATGGTGGAACAATGTCACCAGTAGAATGGCAAGTACCTCTCGCCGAAGCAGTATTGGAAAACTAGTTGTTTTTAATATAGTTTATTCCTTATTGCGAAATTTTCTGCTGATGGTCCATAAGGGCACCTATGCGGGTTTTTTGGGTCATGCTGCGTTACAGGATATGGATAGTCAATGTCCATTTTCACAAAAATTTACTGCTTCAAAGACTCCTTTTTCTGGCACTTTTTTTCTGTGGGTTATGCAGGTTTGGGGTTTTCATGTCTGTGGTACAGGGACAGGTATAGTCAATGTCCAGTTCAAACTAAAATGGGTGGTTCAAAGACTCCTTTTTCAACACTTTTTAATCTGTGGGTCAGACAGGTTTAAGGATCATGCTGCGTTCCAGGACAGGGATAGTCAATGCCCAGTTCAAGTTTAAAAAGATGGTTCAAATAATATTGCCTTCTGGGGACTTTTAATTTGTGGGGCATGCAGGTTTAAGGGTCATACTGGTACAGGACAGGGGTAGTGAATAGTCTGTGACTTTTTTTCTGTGACTCTTGTTGCCTAATTGTCTTGCCTAAGATGTAGCACGTAAACCAGTTTCCTGTTGTGGATGTTAATTCCCCGCTTCTCCCCCCCCTGTTTTGGTGTAAGAAGAAGGTGTTGTTCCTCTCCCCATGACTTTAATGTTTATCGGCGATAATCTGTTATCGACTATCGTCATGATAATTGTCGATATCGACTATCGACTCGATAACGATAGTTGACACAATCGCTCATCACTAATTATGATTATGGTCAAGATTTGTGTAATTTAACAGTTTTCTATTATCCTTCACTATTTGCTTAAAGGGGTGTTATCGTTTCATTAAATGGTCTTCAGAATAAGGGGACAGTGAAAACAAGCAACTTTCCCAATTGGGATTTTCATTAGCAAAGCTGCCTTGTTCCCCCACAGTGCCCTTATCTGGTGTTTTTATTTTACATTGATATCCAGTGTGGGTCTAATCCCTCCTGATCCCCTCCTTTGCAATTCACTAGCTGAGAGCTCATTTACATTCTTTTACAGCCCCTGGGTCGATTTCACGGAGCTGTGTGTCTGGACTCAGAGTTAGGGGCCGAAACATTTTCTGTTTCCACACCTAGCAGAAACAGACTGCAGCAGATTGTACAATGAGAAAACATGACAGTTTTTACCCTGTGCATAACTCTCCAGCATACACGCAGATCTGTGCCGTTCTTAAAAAATTTTAATACATCCCCAAAGCTGTGAGAGATCAGTGCTCAGATTAGATTGAATGCAGCCTGTGGTATGTATACAGCTCTTATAAAATAAGACTGCATAGAGAGAGACACAGTGATATGTGGGCTCAGAGGGGAGGGGGGGGGGGAGGCTCTGGCCAGCCGTGCCGGGGGGATTATGTCACCCAGCTGGATGGGAAAAAATGCCCCTGCATTCACAGAGCTGGGAAGCTAAGAGAAGTGTGATAAACCCAAAAGTAAGGAAGCGATACATCCCCTTTAAGTAGCAATGGGGGGGGGGGGGGGGGAGGTCATGGGGATGGTCTGTCTGGCTTGTGTGTATTTCCTTCCACCTCTCCTAGTTAACACGTCCCTGCTAGTCGACGCAGCTAAAAGAAGGACTCACTAGGACTGTGCATGCCATATGGGCAACATTTCCATAAAAAGACATGATGAAATGATACATCACACACAATATTAATATACAAAACAATTAAGCAAATTGGAATAAAAATTTTTATCCCATAGGCTCAGTTTTCTCAAAGTGCTTATAGTAATAATTTGTTTTTTTCAACAGTATGAGTAAATATCAGTTGTAACAAGCAGCCTACATATAAGACAACTTAGTAGTAGGGAAAGTCAGCTTATCTACTTGGTTGCATTCTGACGTGAGACATAATGTCAGGGTGCGTTGCTCGAAAAGACCGGTCAACTCCTTCTGAATAGGAAACTGCAATCAAAGCTCAAAAAAATCTGACATAACACGAGTCCATGGCAAGTGAAAGATCATTAAAAAGTCTCTATTTATTCATATCAACAGTTAAAAAAAGTTGTTTTATAAGGTACAGGTGTAAGCTCCAAGAGCACAGGACATTACTGCACTGAAGCATTTTCCGGCAATTTACCTTATTCGTAGTTCTAGCAGGCTTTACCCTACCTCCTCCATATCCCAGTAAATACACAAACAACTGATATGGCGCAAAAAGGCCATAGCAGCCACTTTTATTGGACATCTTTGGACAGACATGTAAAACCATAAACATTGTGACATATCTATATCAACCGTAAAGAAGGTTCTCAAATGTGTTTTTTTTTTTTCCCTTTTTTTTAAAAAATGCAGATTTCGTTTTGTCAACCTTTGTTTGACTTACCCTTGGCTGCATTCACCAGCCCTAAGGACAACCCAATTACCCCCAAAACTTTTTCCTGAGTTTTCTAACCCCAGAACCCTCTAATTGCATAACTAGTGTGAGCGATTGCATTGGTATCGAGACCCGAGCGTAGCGATGGCGGCCGCTATGAAGGTTTTTGGGATAGTGGCCTCGATTATGAGCGTTTACCTTTTAAAAGTCTATGGGAGGCAACAACCCCTTCATTATTCACCCAAACAAGGGGAGAACTGAAATTAACTCCACAACAGTCAAATAGGAAATACATGTACATCTTTTAAAAGATTTAAACGTGGATGGGTCAATAAAACAAAGCGGGGGTGCGCAAAAGCAAAAAAACACGTACTGTTATTTTTTTGTATAATACACGGTATTTTTTTCACCTTTCAATTACCTGTGGGAATATAGAAGCTGTTTTAAGATTTACTTTGATCGGGTCAATGAACAAGCTGGGTGGAAAAAAGTCAAAAACACTAACTGTTATGTTTTGTTATAAAAAAAGGTATTTTTTTTGACCATTCAATTCACCCTTGGTGAATATAGTTTCTGTTTTAAGTTTACGGGCTGCGCAATAAACAAGCGGGTGCGGAAAATCAAAAAACCAAAACATAAAATCTTCAAATCTCTAATCTAATAAATTGAAAGGGCACGTTAACATAGAGGGTTTTTCTTGCAGAAATAGCTAATTTCGCTGAGCTTTTTGGCCACAGGCAAGGCAGGTCCCATCCCCAAAGAGACGCTGAGAGACCTGAGGCTGAAACAGGAAACGTGTTCTTGTAAAAAAAGGTCATGTGTTTTTCAAACCAAACGCAACCATACACATCCCAGTCATGACTCCACACACATTTCACCCCGCCTTTTTCTGAAAACTTATTTGCTGGCCGGAAAATTACAGGAAGCGCCCCAAAAAGGGCGCGATCTTAAGATGTGCCCCATTTTAAAACCTTAATTTCGCTGATCTGGGAAAAATTTCGATCACCTAAAAAACCCTTTCCATTTAACTTTTCGATAAAAATCGCTCAAAACCCAGCATAACCTAGCATAAAAAAAGTGCCCCCCTTTTATCAGCACCGTCCAGGGTTTAAAACCCCACCAAGGACCCATTTTTTCGTCGTCCCTTCTCTACAGTCCGAGCTTGCCTCCACCGCCTAGTAACAATGTCCGACCACAACACCACAAAATCTGGACAAAAGGGCCACATGTGCATCAAGTCCATTTGAACCCGTATGAACTCCATAGATGGGCACAATGGCAAGTCATTACCCCCAACATGCAACACAAGTATGTCTGGATACCTGTCCATATGAGCATAAAACTGTATTTTCATAATACTCTGCTCCAGAGCATGCTGCACAGTCCTATCCACCTAATCTGGATGGAGTCTTGTGGAAACCCAGTTGACAGCCCTGGACGAGCAAGCCTCCCAATAAACAAAGGAGTGTCCAAAGTTCCAGGTCAAACATCCCAATGTGCGTGGAACAAAATCAAACATTAAGGGTGAGATGTCAGAAAAGTGGTGTGTCCACGCCAGTTTTAGGTGCATTAACTCAGTGTAAAGTGTGCTAGAAAGTCGGATCCTTTCAAAAATATGGCATCAGTTACACCTTGCATAGAAAACTTAATGCACCTTAAAAGGTGCATTGAGCCTAAAGAGGCGATTCACGTCAAAACAGGCGCATTGCGCAACTCGCGGCCCATAGCATATCATTTGTAGTATATGCAATGCGCCTATCGAGCCATATTGTCCAACTGAGGTGCTTAATATATGTAATGTTCCTCAATAGGCGCACTGCGCGACGGGGGCGCACAGTGCACCGTATTTAGGCGCATTACAAAGTGTTGTGTGCAGCATATAATGTGTCTATTTTTGGTGTACGACAGTTCATTTACGACAAGAATATGGCGTCAAAAGTGGTTTTGCCGCAAAATATACCAAAAAACTGGCATTGGCGGGTTGAGACATGTCGCCCTAAATTGGTAACCGCCACCCCCAGGTTGCCTCCAGAACTCAACTACACTGAGGCTGAACTTGGTACCTCACCAACTCCCAACGACCAATCTTCTTTATAACCTTAACATCCAGTACCCACACGGCAACCTCCATTGCCACCCTAATACGAAAGGAATGTGTGCCAAATCCCCTCTTTCACAAACCTAATCTTTAAACACTGCATAAACACTGAGCTTAATTGATATTGCAACATGGACTGCATATCCTCGTGAACTAGCAAAACCAGTCTAGTAGCTGGTCTTGCTTACAAAAACTGGTCCAAACACCGAACCGGGCATTCTTGTCTAACCTAAACATTCCTTCCTCAGGAAACACCATATCATCACATAATAAGCCACCCATGGTAGCACAGCTAATTGCTACCAACTCTGACCCCCTAAAGCACTAATAAAAATGCCAACGTAAATGCGGCCTGAAAAGTTAAACTTTATAATGAATAGACCCAACCGATTCGACCTATGACACAAATCTTCTAATATTGGAAACAAAACAGGCCACCACAGGTCTCTGCAACATGACCACTTCCTATATCCCTTTAAAGCCTGCCTCACCAAAATGGACATAGTGAAATCCACCATGCTCTGAGCCTTACACCAAAAAGCCACTGCAGCCACCCATTGTTTTATTCTTGAGAAAGAAACCTCCCCAAATGATATGCTGGTCCAATACACCAAAACTGACCGAATATCGGCAGTCAACTGACAACCATCCACCCGTCTACAAAGTTATTTCCACAATGCCCAAATTGAAGAATATGCCCCCCAGGTAGTCTTACTCACAGACTGACGAACCAAAGACTATGCTATGCAAATGCCACGCTCTAAAGTTCCTCTGGGAAGTTTTTGTCATGCTGCTCCGATCCTGGTGCCAGCATGCGAAAATGGTTCCTCTGAAACTGAGGTAAAGCGTCAGCCATCAACCGCATCCGCAAATTTATATCATCGTTTTCCCACCTTAAAAAAGGCCTAACCGCCTTCCGCTAACACACCTGATACATCTACACTTGATACACCTTCCCAATATTGTCCATATGCCCAAAAAACAGAGAACAATTCTCCAGTGCCTTGTCCCTTATGAGGTTCGCCAAAATTGCAAACAATTGGCCAAACGTCCTCGAAATCTAATAATACCTATGCTTTTCCTCGTCCTCCTTCTTGGAATCCTCTGACTCAACTCTATCTAAATTACATTTCTACAGCGGCAACAGAGAGAAAATCTCCACATACTCTTCTTTCCATATCTTCCCCTTCACCTCCGATTTCAGATGCACACCCAAGGGAGCCCTGAAACAAGCATACACCTGCTCCTGCGCCACATCCACCAACCTCACATCCTGGTTATTCTTCCCTTTTTCAGCCTCTACACCAGATCATGCCGGCTTACTTGCCTGGGAAACAAGTGCTGATTCTGCCACTGACTGCAAAACCCCCACTGACTGAAAAACTCTCAAAAACACCCCCATCTGGCCCTCATTCAAGCAAGTACAAGTGTCCCCATTACTCCTTGACCTCCAGCCCCCAATGCCATCAGTCAGCACATACTGCCCCAAAAATCATGTAAGACTTGCTCCGCCCCTTCTACACCCTCACTAATTGCAAACACTCATCCAGCAGATGCCCCTCTTCCAGTTCATGAATAACGCCCCATATTCCACCTCTGCCATGTATGCGGCCAGGTCAGTTTCTGCACCTCCTCTAGGAAGACACCTGCTCTCTCTATCAGCAAATCAACAGAGGATGCAGGCACCACTACCTCCCTCTGATCCTGAAGACTAGGAGCAGCCAGAGACATACCCCTGCGCCCCTCCTGTTTTGCCGTGCCCTGCCATTGGCATTCGCATGGTCCTAACAAGAAGAGGGTCCCTAACGGAGCTCCGAAAGCAGAGCAGAGCCCTAGACATCACCTCGGGGCTCAACAGCTCCGGCGGTCTACGCTGGCACACCAGCAACCTACCAGTAACAGCCAAAGGCAACACACCATCCCCACTGCCACTCACCTGCAAATCTGCTGCAACCAGCCCACAACATGCAGCATGCACAGAGGTCATCAACTCACCTAAGGAAGAAGACATGCTGTGTATTCGGCATAGACAGCAGTGATAATCTCACTGCTAATTGTTAGATCCGTCTTGGGGACCGATAGAGCAGACCCCAAGACGGACCCTAAAAGCGCTTCTAACACAGAGTGTAAACTCCGTGTGAACAAGCCCTTAGGCTTCATATTTCACCATCCACTGCAGCTTTTAATGTAAGACTACCATAATTTTATAGACAATCATCTTGGCTATCTCATACTTAAATTCGACTTGCAACTATATGCTTAGTTATGCAGATTGTTGTCATATAACTGCATTGTTACTGTTTAGCGCCTGGTGGAGTGACAATCTTTTTCTTCTTGTTACTACAAATTACAACCTGTCCTCACATTCTCTAATAGCTCAGTGAGTTATTAGGTGGATTCCCAAGTGAAAGGTCACTGGTTCGAAATGAGGAGCAGCCATGAAGAAGATTTCCAAATAAAATAGAAACTCCAGCTCATCAATAGCGGTCTCTTGGCCAAGACAATTGCCAAATTGTATCATGTGAGTGCCATGACAGTTGGAAAAATATGAAATGAAGTTCATCCATCCATTCCAAAGCCAAGAGGTAGATGTCAGGCAAAATATCCGAGCCAACAAGTTGGCTCATCACAAGGTCTATCAGTTCTGGCACAACAAATACAGCAGTGGAGGTAGATCTTGCGGTTTGTTATAGTGAGATCACAGGCAAGCATCATGTGACTGGAATAGTGGCCCGAAAAAAAGGTGAATAAGCCTCGACTTCAATATTGTCAGAAATAAGCGTTGGCTTGAATTTTCAGAAAAGTACGAAAAATCAAAGATTGGAAACGAGTGATTTGAAGCAATGAGAAGAAAGTCAATAGACTGAGCTCTGATGGGTGCAAGTGTGTCTGGAAGAATCAAGGGAAAAGTAGGTTAACGGATCAAGAAATTGAAGAACTTGTCAAGTTCGGTGGAGGAAGCCTGATGATATGGGGTTGTGACACAACCAAAGACATTGGATACTTGACCAGGATCGAAGGTGGTCTCAGTGCTGAGCTATATGTGAGTATCCAACAAGAGGAGTTACTTCATGCATTCGAGTACTATGGGTATTAAAAGGACAAATGGTTCAATGACAATGAAGTAGAGTTGCTATTGGCTCTTTCAGTCCCCAGATCTCAAGCCAATCAAACAACTTTGGTTGAACATGCAACATACTCTTTGCCTGGCTGCCAACCTGAAGGAGCTTTATAGAAGCTAGCAGTAAGTACTCCACTCTCAAGCTCCTAGTGTGCAATCTGGGTGGCTGATTTGCCCTGAAAACTATTTGAGGTGCTTGCACTGCAACCAAGAGATTTAATAAGAAGAGGACGAAATGACGGTAGCTGCCATTCATAACCTTGTGTTATCAGTCCACAGGGCGAAGAAATCCCCATCATCAGGACTAAGGGAAAATAGATTTACATTCTACATCTCAAACTTTTGGTGCAAAAAAACACCATGTAAAATATGAAGTGTGAAGGAGGCCTTAAACAGGTTTAACCTTGTGGCTCAGCAAACATATAGACCCTCATTTACTACTGCTGTCTAAAAGTTTTCACTATTCGACACTTTTCTGGCGCAACCACAATAGTAAATGAGGGGCATAGAGTTGTTGCAACATAATAAAAATTACAGCATAATATTGGCATGTTGTCCGACTATTACACCTAACAAAATGGTGTAATTACCCTATGCTGAAATCTTATCTATCGAAGCCGCTGACAGTTCCTGTGTTGTGTAACAATCACAGGCATGAATATAAAATCTTGTTATGACCTAGATAGAAAGATATTCATGCTTTACCGATTCTGTTTAATTTCACCTTGTACTTGGGTAATTACTGTCATTAATTCTACTAACTGAAATTATTCAGGGGGCATTAGAAGTAATTACAAGGCATAGCGTAATATAGAATAAATCTATTCCAAACAGTCCCGATGACAGCAACATCTCACAGTTTTTATCAGACAAATTTGCCGTAACAAAAAGCATACAGTAATCAGGCAGCACACTGCATATGAACACAACATGCTAGCACATTAGGCCAGATTTATTAATGAGGGTCGTGTACTATGCAAACACTCAGAGCCGCTATATGCCAAATTCTTTCAATATGTCCATACAGTTCAAAAGTTGTACTAAATGTTCCTATTTATCTGCCAGAAAGGGGCTACAGTGAAGAAAGATATGAGAAAATGTTTTATACATTGGGATTTTGCTGATTACATATAAAGCAGTTTCCTTATTTTTTAGGGTAAATACACACCAGGCAGATTTGCTGCAAATTTTTTTGAGATTAGAGACTACATGAGATTAAAAGAAATCTTATCCACATATTGTATTGAAAATTCTAACCCCTTACCGATGCATGAGGTAACCGTACAACAGTTCTATGGAGACAGGCTCACTCGCTGACAACCTCCTTTAACAGCAGGTACCAGAGAAATCACCAAACCCAGCCGTGTAACCATTTAGATGCCGATGTCAATGCTACAACAGCATCTACATTGTTAAAAAATGGTACAATAGTCATCTTCACCACTCAATTGTCCCCACTTCCATGTTTGAGCTATGACGACCAGTTGTCATAACAGCTGGACATCTAATGAAGGTCTCCAGTCCTACCATCTTATAATAATAATCTTTATTTATATAGCGCCAACTTTTCCGAGCACTTTACAATTTTAGGGGAATAAGCACAGACAAACCCAGACTTACAATATAAAAAATCTAAAAAATGAGACACAAGGGGAGGGCCCTCCCGAAAAGGCTTAAATCTGTTGGGTGAAATGGGGTAAACAAAGGGTGAAAGTGTTTGGGTTACAATGGACCACCCATTTTACATAAATTAGGGGTAGTAACAAAAAATGGGATAAACCGGCCATCCCACCATTACAATTTTAAAACAGATAAGTGCCGTGGGGCCCAAAAGTGCAGGAAGTGACAAAATCGTGACAAATTTGGGGGGGTTTGACAATTAGGGATCTTGAAGGTTGTCTAAGAAGATGATTTTCAGAGCGCATTTTAAAACTGTGAGGGTTGGACTGTGCCTGATCACATGGGGGGTAACATTTTTCCAGAGAACTGGGAAACTGCAAAATTGGGACGGGTGGGAGGTTCGGATGAGTGAGGTGTGTAGTCTTAGATCAGTGCAGAGCGGAGGAGGCGGTAGGTGGTAGACGGGGATAAGGGGGGAATGTAGGGGGGTGACCACTGTGGAACCCTTTGTGTGGAGTGATGATTTTATGTTTGTATTCTGTACTAAATAGGAGAGTGCAGAGACTGACACAGGGTAGAGGCATCAGTATAGGGGCGAAGAAAGACAAGCCTGGTTGCTGAAAATTCAGGACAGATTGGAGAGGGGAGATTTACAGAGAGAAGCCCAACAAGAGGGAGTTTACAGAGTCAAGTGAGAATGAATAAAGCAACAATGAGAGTTTGAGTTGTTTCCACAGTGAGAAATGGACGGATTTGGAGTGTTTTGGGGTGAAGGTGGACAAGGGGCAAGGGATTTGATATAGGGGTTAAGGTCAGATCAAGCTATTTAAACCCCCCCGACAGCGGCCGCGCCTAGGAGTTATGGGGGGGTACCACACACGAGAGAGAAATAGCAGGGTGAGGTCAGTTAGTAGATGGGGGAGACTAAAAGTTATTTTTTAGGGGGTTTTATTGGAGTAAGAGAGAACAGATGTCAGAGCGGCGGACAGACAGTCACTGGTTTTTTGTAGCAGGGAAAGGAGTGATTTTGGGGGAGGAAGTGAAAGTTGAGTGTATAGCGGTAGAGAGGTTCGGAACCCAAAATTGTGAGGGTTTTGCCCAATGGGGGGGTTTGTAGAGTGAAAAGGGGATAGGCCAAGAAGGGTTCCCGAGGAACCCTGACAGCAAGGGGGAAGGAAGGGGAAGGAAACCGGAAAAGAACTAAAGGAGCGGTCAAGAGTAGGAAAGAAAACCAAGAGAGGCGGTGTCCGGATCCCGATGGCGCGGAGCATGTTGGGGGAATGGTGGTGATCCACGTTTTTAAAGCTGCAGAGGACCCAAAAAGAAGCAGCAATTGATTTAAATTACCCGGATTTTTGCTGTCAGGAGTCATTTAAAAAATTTAGAAAGATCAGTTTCGTGGAGTGTAGGGTGGGAAACCGGTTGTGAGGGTTTTGAGAGAGTTAGCGAGAGATGCGGATCAGGCGGAGTAACCAAGCGTTCCAGGATTTTTGGAGTTTAAGGACGGTTAGAGATTGGTCGGTAGTTGGGGGCCGCGGAGGGGCCCAAGGGAGGGCTTTTAAGAAAAGGGGGAGTTATAACAGCGTTTTTAAAAGGAAGTGGGAAGCCCAAGTGGAGGAAGAGAGGTTACAGATTTTTAGTGGGGGGAGAGAGGACAGTGAGAAAAGGACTGGACAAGGTGGGGGGAATGGGGTCACTAGAGCAAAGTGGTGGGGGGGGAGACAGAAGAAGGGACCCAACTTTTTTCTGTGCGGGTCAAGGGGCTGAGAGCAGGATTGAGGGGGGAATTTAGGGAGGGGAAAGGTGGGTGTTTTTTGGGGTTTGGGGAGTAAAAGTTTTTCCGGTGCGTAAATTTTTTTTTGAAGTGAGGGGCCCGGTCTTCAGAAGAGGTCATACTGGGGCCTGAGCTTTGGGCCCGAGGAGGGAGTGGAAGGTTTCAAACAGACGTTTTTTTGGGGTTTTTGTGTAGTGTTTTAGATGTGGGAGGTGAAAATATTTTTTTTTGGCGCAGTGAAGGGCAGTGTGGTAGGTCCTGAGATGAAATTTTTGTGGAGAAAGTCTGCAGGTACTTTGATTTTTCCACAGACGCTACGCACTGGAACAGCGCTGTAGATGGCGGGGCTGAGGCGTTTTTTCCCCAAGGCTGCGGGCGTCTGATTCTGGTGGGGCGGGTGTGTGAGTGGGCCAACATTCCAGGGTGGTTGTGAGAGTTTCATTGTAACGTTTGACAGCCAGTCGGCGGAGAGGGAGGAGTTGGGGGCAGTTGGGACGTTTGGGGTTTTTTGGCTCCTGGTGTTTTAAGAGGGGGAGATTTTCGGAAAGGGGAGGGTTGGTGTGTCGAGAGAAAAGGCTGAAAGTTTGTTGAAGTAAAATAAAATAAGGGTTAGATCCGGAGATCATAAGGAGAGTTGGTAAAATTAGAAATTGAGCAAAGGGGACAAAAAAACCAGACCAAGAGAGTTCCCACCTTTTTGAGGTGGAGATCCGGAAAATGCGAAAGGCCCAAGAAGATGGTTTTTGAAGAAATGGGGCGGAAAGGGGAACATAGGGTTGTCAATGGGGTTTGAAATCGCCCCGATGAGTTTGGTTTTTAGTCGAGAGGGAAAGAGGAAGCCCAGCAAAATGATCCCCAAAACTGGCGGGGGGAGTGGGGGGGGTCTGAGACAAATGCGACTCTGATGGAAAATGGCCGAAAGGTCTGAGGGTGTGGGACCCAAAGGAGGGGAAAGTGAGTGAGGGTTCAGGGGGAATGATGGTAGGTGCTGTGGTGCGAGAAGTATCCAACTCCTTTCCCCCCGGCCTGTCAGGTTGGGGTTTGTGGGGAAGTGTGGGCCCTAGGTGAGAGCACAAGGGATGGGGTCTGATGCTGGAGCCAAGTTTCTGTGAGACTGGAGATTTAGGGGTTAGAAAAAGGAAACAGGTCATGGACACAGTGAGTTTATTACAGACGGATGGGGGTTTCCACAAAGACATTTAAATGGGAGAGGAAAAGACTCCACAAAAAATTACGGAGGTTAGCGGGTTTTTGGGAGAAAAGTTGGGTGAGCAGTAAAAAGGGAAGGGGTTTACCGGGGGGGGGAGAATGTCTCCTGCAGAAGAAGCGAAGAATGAAAAGTGATTTCGATGGTTCACTGATGAATATGAGCGATGTTTTTTTGCGACCCTGAAAAGGGTGGTTTTTGGGGTTTGGGGGAAAAAAAAGTAAGTAAAGCAAGAGATGCAGGTAGAGGGAAGGAGAGAGGAGCTAATGTGGATAGAGTTGTTTGGAGGCATGACTGGGCGGTAGGAAATGAGGAAGGAGGGCACAAGAAAATTGCAAATGTAAGAAAGGGGTAAAAGCTGTAGGTAAAAAGCCTAGCTATTTAAAAGATACGTTCTGTCCCTTTCCCATTCGGCCATAATTCAAAATTCATAGTCACTTCAAAAATGCTGTCACTTAATCAATGCTGGCAGACCAAAAGGTCTTGCAGACCCAAGAGCTTCAAGATATAGTGTCTATTGATTAGATCACCACTTTCAGGTGACAGAAACGGGTTGGGTTATAAAGAGATAGCAGCACGGAAGTTCTTCAAAGGCTAATTGGTATAGGCTTACTTAAAATAGAAACACACCCAAATTATTTGAGACAGAGCTGGGACTTAAAAGGCAAAATACCAGAACACACAATATAGGAAATGACATAACAGCAGTTAGGGGAAGATGTGGTGATTGTAGTCCGCAGAAATGATTTTACCATTCAAATATACAATTATCACACAGATATTGAGGGGGTTGCTGATGGATGTAGTTCACAGTACCATTCAAATATACAATAATCACACAGATATGCGAGGGGTTGCTGATGGATGTAGTTCACACGAAACCATTCAAATATACAATATAATCACACACAGATATTGCAGAGGGGTTGCTGAGGGATTTTAGTTCACACGTACCATTCAAATATACAATATAATCCACACAGATATTGCAAGGGGTTGCGATGGAGAAATCAAAGAAACCATTCAAAAACAATAATCAACCGATAGCAGGGGTTGCTGATGTGATTCACACGTACCTGTGAAGAAAGGACAAAGCAATCAGGTGGGAGTAGAGATAATATTGAGTATCACTTCGGTGAAAATTCATAGTCACTTTAAAAATGCTGTTACTTAATCAATGCTGGCAGACCAAAAGGTCTTGCGGACCCAAGAGCTCCAAGATATAGTGTCTATATCTTACTACTCCTGTTACACCTTGCATGTGGGTGGCAGGGTGTAATAGGAAAGCCATTAATGTACACTGTTCTGCAATATATTATTATTTCCCATAATAGCTTTCAACCGTCCCGCTGTCTAGTGGTAAAGGGTACCTTGGGAGCAGGGGTGTCAAATGCCGGCCTCCACGTTGGGGAAAACTACAACACCCCATCTGCCCACTTCTTATAGATATATACAAATGCATGATGGGAGTTGTAGTTTCCCAACAGCTGGAAGGCCTGCAGTTTGACACCTGTGCCTCAGAAGGATTGGAAGTTTAAGTACAAAAAAAGTTTTTAAAATAAAATAGAATTAAAACAGGCTTATAAGTTTCAAACACCCCCTTTTGCCATTTTACAAACAAAAAAAATGAAAAAGTATTATTATCACCGTATCTGTAAAAGTCTTATTTTATTTTAAACTATTAAAAAATTTTTTATCCCCCTTTGGGGTTAAACCCCTTTTGAAAAAAAAAATATCCAATGCCAAAATTGCTTTTTTTTGTCGATTCGCCTTTCCCCCAAAAAAAAATGGAATTAAAAAAAAATTAAAAAAATCCCTATGTATTCCAAAGTAAATAATTGTTCCCAAAAAAAGTTGATTACCGGGGGCCAAAATAACCCTTTTAGGTTAAAAGAAAAAATTCTAAAATTTTTTTTTAAAAATTTTAAAATAAAAGGCGCTGTGGCCCCCCAAAATTTTTTAAAAATTTTAAACTTTATCCCTTTTTCCCCCTTAAAAATTTAAAATTTTAATTTTTTTCCGTTTTTCCAAAATTTAACCCCCTTGGAGGGAACTGTTTCATTTTCCAATTAAAGGAAAATTTCCCGGTAAAGAAAAAGCCCTTTCATTAAAAAAACCCCTTTGGGGGGGAAGGGGGGGTTCCCTTTTTAAAAGATAGAAGGGGGGCCCCGGGGGGAAAAAAGGAAGGGGGGGGAATTAAAAAGGGTTTTGGGGGGTTTTAAAAACTCCAAGGCAGGAAGGGGTTTCCAGCAGGGGGCCTTCCCCTTTTCAACGGGGGGGCCCCCAAAAAGGGGCCCAGGATTTTAGCAGGGCTTTCCCATAATTAAAACTTCCAAAAAAAAAAAAGGGGGAAGGGAGAAAATTTTTTGGGAAAGGAAAACCCCAACCAAAATACCCGTTAAAAAAATTTTTGCCCGTAGATTTTCCCCCGGAAAAATGGGAACAAAATCCACAAGTCTAAATTAAAGTTTTACAACTTAAAAAACAAGAGTTCTCACCTCACCGATCTCCTAGCTCCCCTGGGGAAATGTTTTCCTAGTCCTCCATTCTCTATAAACCTATCTCCAGTAATACTGTGCTGTGCTAAGATATGGCCAACGCAGCTAGGCTTATACTGGCCCACCGGGAAACAGGGAAAACCCCCGGTGGGACCTGAACGTGGCAGACCTGGAGATTGTTTTAAACCCCCAATACATCCTTGGGAGAGGGCCAGGGAAAGGGCAATAGGGGAGGACAAAAAACAAAAAGCAGAGAAAAAGTTAAAGTACAGTAGCCCAAAAGAAAAAAACAAAACGGGGGGGTCCCCAGGGAAACAACTCCACCCAAAATGCACTCTACCCACCCTTTAAAAGCAGCCTTAAAAATTTTGGGTTTAAAATTTTAAAAAGGGGGTTTTATATTGTTTTTTGCCAAAGTTTTTGTTTTAATTTTTTTAAAATTACCCCCATCAAAACCTTTTCTTTGCCGCTTCCAAGGTATCTGAGAATTGGCAGTACCATAGCTCATAAAAATATAGATATGTGCACTGTGGTCATGTGCTCCGCAGACGGGCGGTTTCTGCCAGGGGGAGGGGGGGGGGGGAGGGGGGCGGGGGGGCGGTCCCCTCAAGCAGGGGCTCAAGTAGCAGCAAGTGGCCCGTGTGAAAAGACTGGGCCGTACTGCCCGCAGGCCCCAGGGCCGGCCCCGGCAAGAAACCCTAGATAATTTTGGGCCCCCTTCACACGGCTTATTCAAGACGGAATTGCCCAGCCGGGTGCGTCGCAATTCCGGGGCCCTTTTAAAAAGGGGCGGGGGTGGGGCGCGGGCCCCCCGGCCCCCCTTTGACTTCCTTTTTCCACGGCGCGTAAATTTCCCCCTCTGGATAATGTGCAAAGTCAGTTTTTTCCCCGCCCCGGCGGATTCGCCGATCGGGGGTAGGGGGACGGAATCCAAAGTTCTCTAATTTTGGAAAAGGGGGGATTACCCTAATTACTGCCGGGATTGGGGCCCCCCTACTGAACGCAAAACCCCAAGGGGCCAATCCGGGGAAAATAAGCCCCTGTGAACGGCCCCTTTAAAACCAACCCAAAACTGTCTATGTTTGGCCCCAGCCCCCCCCACGTGACAGGCAGAAAAATTAGGCCCTAAAGGTATTTTTCCCTAATACTGGTTTTTACTGTTTCCCGGCCCTGATTGGGAGCAATAGTGTCTCCGTGATTAGCACTGTTAGCTTCCAGCATTGTGTTTCTTGCTTAATGTGGAGATGAAATTGTGAGCCCTGATGGGGACAGAGGGCAATAGGAATAATGACAACAGTGCTGTGGAATATGACACCACTATACAAATGTATATGTAAATGAAAGGAGCTAAGATATAATACCAGGCACTTTCCATGGATAAGAGTTGTGCCCGTTTTTTTTTTTTTTTTTTTTGGGGGACGGGAAAGGGGGAAGGGGGGAAGGGGGGCGGGAAATATATTTTTTTTTCTAATTAAAGGGTATTATTAGAACATGAAACTGTTCCCAAAGAAGGGGTTTTTAATTTAACCCCGATTCCTAAAATAAAAAATCTAATATAAAAAGGGGTAGGGTTTCGGTAATCAGTTATATTTGAAAAAACCCCCATTTTCCCCGTAAAGGTGTCAACCCCCTTTTACAGATGCCATAGGGATAAAAAAAAATCTAAGGTATGTTTTTTTTTTTATTTGGTGTGTGCCTTACTTGCAGATAATGTTGCAGCATTCTATAATATGCTTTTTTTTTTTTTTTTTAGGAGCATGTTGTTCTTGGGCTTTTTTACAGCTTTCGTGTGGGTTTTTTTCAACCCTTAAACCCCGGGGGGGGGAAATTTCTTTTCCCATGGGGACCAACGTGATAAAAAGGAAAGAAGAATGAGGTGGCAGGGTAAAACACCCTGCCCCAATTGAGCTGGGGGTGTCATTAAGGAAAACCGTCCCAAAGGTTTGTGCCACTTTTCATTCGTTACCGCAAAATAAATAAGCCTTTTTGTTCTGCTTGAGATGAACTACAAAGACTGTAAAAGTTTTAAACTTTTGCCAAAAATTCTTTAAAGGGCATAAACCAAATTTTAAGGGGGCCACATGTATGAAATTGTTTAGGTCTAAAACTCACTCTTTTGCCCATAGTAACCTATAGGCAAAAAAGTGAGTTTTAGACCTAAACAGGTTCAGACATATGGCCCTAAGTCTCTTGCAGCTACATCAGTCCATAGGGCTTTGCCATTACTCGTGCTGCTTGAGTTTGACCGAACTTTTGAAATCATATGGGTTCGGGACGTCCCAAACTGAATTTTTGCTTTAGCTCTAACTCTAGCCCAAACACTATTACTAACACTATTCCTTACCTTAGCCCTAAGGCCTGGTTCACATCAGAGTTAGAGGTTCAATTCTGAACCTCCGTCACAAGTTCTGTCAGGAATGACAAAACGAATAGACAGCAAACTGTGCTGTTTTTTTTCTGTTGAAAAACTAAGGTCACCATGGAGAAATCATCGGTCATCCATGGAGTTTGTAAAAAGGGTTCGTTTGCGATCTGCAATAGAAGTTCCAAATGAAACCTTTGACACCGGTGTGAACCAGGCCTAAACTAGGCTAAGAATTAGGGTTAGGAAAGTACTGGCTTTTAAGGGTTAACTGACCATCCCTTGATACACCCAGTCTCTCCTCACTTCAAATTTACAGTTGACGCCACTAACAATGTGAAATTTACTAGAAATTATGCCATGTATGATGAGTGAGGAGGTGGTGGAGGAATAGAAGTTAGGCCGCACCAGGAGCGAGGAGAGAACAAGAGCTTTGGGGAAGGGTAGATGAACCCTTTAATACCCTAATCCTAAATCCAGCTCAGGGTTTTGTTTGATTATCTATTGGTGATTTTTGCCAAAATTCAATTCAGGCCGATCCAAAATAAAAAATCACTTGGAAAGGAGTTGACGCATGCCAGTTTTGAAGTTTATAACATTTTTCAAATCTGACATGTGTCACTTTATGTAAAATCTACCTACCCATGTGATTTAGAGATTGTCTTCTCATGACACATTGTGCTTTAAATTAGTAATAAATTTGGTTCATTACAGTCCTTGTGTATTTGTGAAAAATAACAAAAAGTCTTGAAAATTTGCCATTCTCAAAGTTAAAAAATTTCTGCATGTAAGACAGTTAATTATTCTACACAAAATAGTTTATAACCATGTCTACTTTATGTTGGCATTTTTATGAGACTAGGGGGCTTAGAAATGTAACAAATCACTGCACAAAGAATAAACCCAACTAAAATATAACCTTTAATGAATCCTAAAAAAAAGTCAAAACTCCCCCATACAAAAAACACAACAAAAACATATATCCTCAAATGATATCCTAAAACGGAACCAGGACAATAGAATATGAATATATTTTCAACTCACGATTGGATGAACAAAGTCCTGAAGATCCAAGGGACAATCCAATAGGGGCATCATTTCATACTCCTGCAAATCCAAAAATACACGAACCAGGGATAAAAGTTTACAATGCAATATACAGTTACAAAGTGTGGGCTCTGCTTGTAAGCCTGTACAGTTTATTGGACGTATGGGTACATCCATTTGCAGGAAAAACTTCCAACATTAGATGTACCCATTACATGTACCATAGGCACAATCCTCATAGTTTTAAGAGGGCCCTGAGAACACCGCTTCTCAGGCTGGCCTACCAAGATCCCTAACTGCTATCACACACAGCTGTCTCTCCCTACCCTAGGGCACTCGCAGGCCCTTATCTGTATCTAGAGGTACAGTCTGGGTGGCAGGTTCAGCCATTTTTCATGTAAACCACCCCCTATTTATGAAACATGGCTGGACCATTGTAAACTTCTCACTGTCTGTCTCACCCATACATCCCAATAGATTGTAAGCTCTCACGAGCAGGGCCCTCACACCTTGTGTCTCATCTGTAAGTACTTTAATGTGTAGTGTCTGTACATTTACCCTCTAATTTATAAAGTGTTGCGGAATATGTTGGCGCTATAAAAATAAAGATTATTATTATTACTAACATATATGTCCAAAGTCAGAAATTGGTTAACATTGACCCACATTGAAAGTGCGAAAGTACTGATTACAACCCACTTGGTCCATTACATACAGTGCTTTGTAATGCCCTCGAAATGCTGGATGGAGATTTCCTGTAGCTTAGAAGTGTCATCGTGTTCTGCATGTGCCATAAGAAAACGTGCCTTGACATCAGTGGTGCTTGTTAAGTAGGAAATTATGATTGGAGGATGTCTAGAAACAACGATAATGTAGTTTGGGCACATTACCAAATACTAGGACCTTTCTTTCCGGGGAATGATAGAGGTTCGATCTCAAGGACGTCAATTAATGTAATATTTTGACACATTGGAAAGAAATGTAAATCAATGACAGGTAAGTTGAAGTGTACAAACCCTTTAAGGACGCATGATTTGCAAAAAATGAAGTATTTGTTAATGCACTATAGCCCAAAATGGGCAAGAGATTGAGGGTCCTGCTAAAATAGATCTATTAAGTAATTATCCACCATTCCTAAACCCTGTGCTTATTATTTCACAGTAGATATGTAAAGGAGAGCTCTGTTTTTCTGACTTGATATAAATGACATAATTCTGGCTGTATCTAGTCACCATTAGGGGGCAATGATTAAATATGAATTTATACAGCTAGTTTTGAAGTCAACAGAACCTGTAAAAGTCTACACACAGTCAGCTCCCCATAGTGGAAGCTGTAGGCAAACACTATGACAATGTAGGAAAGCTGCTTAGTGCTGGACTCCCTACCAACACAAGGTCCTGGAGCATTTTTTTTGTCAGGATTGTTACATACAGCAATGTGCCTTTATTTGCATAGGTGTCTCCTCACCAAAAGCCCCAAGATAATTCAATGAAAACATAGCAGTGAAAAATTTTCACCTAGTTAAAAGTGAACATGCTCAGAGACAAAACAGATCTTTCTAATTTTACTTTCACATTTTGAAAGTCTATAGTAGCGCTTGGAAAGCAAGCTGATATTTTGTCAGAAATCCAAGAATAAGTGTCTGTGTCCTTAGAGACAAGACAGACATCCCTTAAAATGTGCCTTGGGATATGCATGAACTTGATCCAAATACCCAAATACCATAATGTCCCTGAAAAAAAATAGAAAAGAGAAAACCCAGGACGTGACTGTTCTTTTCTCATTGGATGAATATGATTTTTTGTGACATTAGTAGGAAAATAAGAGACAGAACAGTGCAGATTTCCTCACCCGAGTTCTTGATGATTAACCTCTACAAGGCCGTGTATATACTATATACTGTACCTTTGTGTATGAAAGACACTAAAACTGGAACCTCCTCATAGAAAATAGGATACCCCTTGAAAAAGTGCAGAGCAAATGTGCGTTGGTGATGCACGTTCCCTTTGAATTTTCTCTTATACCACTCGGTTAAAGAGAACCTTTCACATAGTTTATGCCCCCCTTGCTGAGGACAGCACAAGCTAGGGACAGACCTGCTGTTCCCATCGCTGTGCCCCTTATTCTGTAAGATGCTGTAGTTTTAGAGTATTTAATGCTAAAATCTGCAGTTTTCAGCCAGAAAAGAGTAATTTAAAGAATCATTTTTTCAAACCCCGCCCACCTGAGGCTATTCCCGCCCACCTCAACTGATTAACTTATTACTTTGAATAGCTAGACCCATGTGAATATGTGCCAGGTGGGCAGGGCTAGCCTTTGGTGGTCGGGGTTAACACCTGCTCATGAATAAGATTTGAGCATTAAATGATCTAAAACTGCAGCATCTTACAGAATAAGGGACACAGCGCTGGAAACAGCATGTCTGTCACTAGCTTGTACTGTCCTCAACAAGGGGGGCATAACCTATGTGACAGGTTCCCTTTAATTCTCTATCATGTCATTGTCTTTTTGCCATTGTCTAATGATATGTATGTTTGTTTGGATTATCATGTGACTTTTGATTATTATAGGGATGACTCTTGTGTTGTATTATTTTACTAGGTGTTGATTTTAGCATCAATTTTTGTCATTTATATTCATTCAACTTATATATTTTTTAATGACATTAAAAATCTTCATGAATTTTTTAATTATAGCATTTGTCCTTTTTTGGTATGGTCATAGAAAATAGCAGTCAACACTGCTTTTCAGATCCTGCAAACAGTTCTCAGAGCTTAATGAAACTTAGGGCGCTTTCACACAGCGCAGTTTTGGTGCTTTCACATAGTGCAGTTTTGGTGCTTTCACACAGCACAATTTTGGTGCAGTTTTAACAGCATTCCAAGTAAACTGCCTTTATTACCAGCAACCTTCTTTCACTTATCTAAACTGTTTGGAAAGTGAGGAATCAATTAGTGTGTTTGTAATCCACAAGACTTCAAACACATTCATTAATTACTTACTTGAAACACCTTTCCGAACAATTTAGACAACTGAAAGAAGCTTGCTGCGAATAAAGGCAGTTTAATTGGAGCACAGTTAAAACTGTACCAAAACTGCACTGTGTGAAAGCACCCTTAACCTGAATCTGAGTGCTGTGATTCCGGTGGGCCCAAACAGACACTTGAGAAAAATCAGCACACAAATTTGCGGAACCACAACTCATAGTTTGGATTAGGTTAATTTGTTGCTCCGGCGTCACTTCTGTCTGATGTTGCTTCCAGTCTTCTGACACATTAGGGTACCCTAAGATGACACTGGACTGGAAGTGAAGTCAGACAGAAGTGACATCTGAAAGACAATGCCTTAGCCCAGAAATGGCTGGAGACGGGTTAAAACCAGACTGCAAAACCAGCAACTTCACAGTCACAGTCATGGGTTTGGGGTTAGGGTCTGATTGAAAAAACTTGGGCTCAGAAAATCACAAACCTAATTTTTTCCACAGCTTAAGTTGAACAGAGCAGGGAGATATTTGAGTAACACTAGTTGTTCAAAGCCAATAAAACATCTGTTTTCAACAAATAAATTATATGTATGATGAAGAGCTACACAATTATCTAATATACTTTCGGTATCAATTCTTGACCATTTTCGAAATCTCTGCTTGTTGCCAGTCAACATAAAATTATTTTTTTACTTCAGGGGCATAAAACATTAACATAAAATAATAGCATAAAACAGTCCTGATCATGTGATGGACTCACAGGTGCTTGACTCATTACAAAGCACATCCCTTAAAGCTGTAGCTAGCCATACTCCTGTATATCCATTGCAGGATCAGGTTTTTTATCACTGGAAGTTAAAGGAGTTTTGCCAGGACTGAGTTACTTACCTCCTTATCAGCACGGGAGTAGAATATAAACAAATCATGCTTAGTCATGAAGGCTGCAGGGGAGAGAGGGAGGGGGTGAGCAGAGAGTGAGGAATAAGGGAGCGTCTCAAAACTTAACTCAAATAATAACTTCACAACAGTTGATTATCTATACCGCAAGACACAGGCTCATACACTGCACTTTCTCCCCAGACCCTTGAAGCTCATTCATTTTGCCTGTCATCAGTAGTGTTGAGCGATTGCGTTGGCTATCG
>JAODAL010056907.1:0-23003 GCA_025379985.1 Phyllomedusa bahiana
CTCAATGTAATTATATGGGGTTTTTTGAAAAACATTTGGCTTGATTAAAGCAAACCTTATTAAACAGGGAAAAGATCCGAGTAGCGATAGTAAGTAGGGCCCTTTTATTTAAAGATCTCCCTCTTGGATTTATCGAAGGGTAGACTCTTGCAGCAACTTATTTCCTCTGATCTGAAGAAACCAAATATCAGAGTAGACAGATGTTACTCAGCAGCACTAGGTCTGGCACATTCGCGTGCTTGAATTGCCAAACTGCGCTTGCAAAAACAAAGGGAGAGTATACAACACCCCACCCGAGGGCACACTATTAAAATACAAGGTTTCCATACGTCTAACACAACAATGTGGTGTATAATGCTAAAGTGCCCTTGTGGGCTGATAAAAACGTTGGCCAGACCACGAGAGCAGTCAAGATTAGGATCAACGAGCATAAGGCAGTATCTAGATTGGCTAAGAGAAAGGGAGTTGATTTAAAAATTCTAACTGATGAGGCAAGAACAAAAAAAATCATACGGGGGAAAAACGTCTGTTGCTAGACATTTTGCGGAAGCTCGCCATGAAAATATAATGAGCTTCGGTGGTGTGTGCTAGAAAAATCTGGGCTAATAAAAAAATTCATTGGTACTAAACAGCTGCTTAAAAAAGAGGCATATTGGATTTCCACCCTGGAATCACTCACCCCTAGGGGATTGAATAAGTTTTTTAAAATCTTAGAGTGTTTTATAATTCTATTTAGCGTTGTAAGGGTTAATGTTCTCATTTACCTTTTTAAGGAGGAGATACTCTGTGACGCTTCATGCTTGAGGAAGTGGAGGAGCTTCCCCAAAACGTCGCACTTGCTGTGCGTCAGTCTTTGCTCTGATGTCGGCGTCTCCTGTCACCCACGCGGGGAGCCTATCCATGGATGTACTGCGGGAAAACGGCACAGGTGGGCCGAAAACTAAAAATCTGAGCACTTGCTGTGCGTCAGTTTTTGCCCCGATGTCGGCGTCTTCTGCTCACCATGCTGGGAGCTTATCCATGGACTTACCTCGTTGAACGGCACAGGCGGCCGCAACTAAAAATCTGAGTATCTTGCTATTTGTTTGTCATATTTGTGTCTGACGGACTATGTTGTATGGTTCAAAGTCAGAAGCTGACTGTTTTTTAAAGAAAATTTATTAAAGTTTGATAAAATTTTTACCATGGTTCAACCATTTCTATTTCCTCTGTCCTCCACTCATTACCTGTAGTAATGACACCTGAAAAGCAACTGTGTGAGCAATTATTAGAAAATGGAAGACATACAAGACCACTGATAATCTCCATCGATCTGGAGCTCCATGCAAGAGCTTACCCTGTGAGGTCAAAATGATCACAATAACAGAGAGCAAAAATCCCATAACCACATGGGGGATCTAGTGAATGACATGCAGAGAGCTGGGACCAATGTAACAAAGGCTACCATCAGTAACACACTACACTGCCAGGGACTCAGATCCTGCAGTGCCTGACGTGTCCCCCTGCTTAAGCCAGTATATGTCTGGGCCTGTCTGAAGTTTGATAGAGAGCAGTTGGATGATCCAGAAGAGTATTGGGAGAATGTCATCTGGTCAGATGAAACCAAAGTAGAACTGTTTGATAGAAACACAACTCGTCGTGTTTGGAGGAGAGAGAATGCTGAGTTGCGTCCAAAGGACACCATATCTACTGTGAAGCATGGAGGTGGCAACATTATGCTTTGGGGCTGTTTCTCTGCAAAGATGAAATGTGGCTGGGTCTTTCAGCATGACAATGATCCCAAGCACACCGCAAGGGCAATGAAGGAGTGGCTTCGTAAGAAGCATTTCAAGGTCCTGAAGTGGCCAAGCCAGTTTCCAGATCTCAAACCCATAGAACACCTTTGGAGGGAGTTGAAAGTCCATGTTGCCCAGCGACAGCCCCAAAACATCACTGCTCTAGAGGAATTCTGCATGGAGGAATGGGCCAACATACCAGCAACAATGTGTGCCAACCTTGTGAAGACTTACAGAAAATGTTTGACCTCTGTCATTGCCAACAAAAAAATATATAACAAAGCATTGAGATGAACTTTCTTATTGTCTAAATACTTATTTTCCACCATAATTTGCAAATAAATTCTTTCCAAATCAGACAATGTGATTTTTGGAATTTGTTTTCTCATTTTGTTTCTCATAGTTGAGGTCTATTTATAGGGGCCACATGTATGAAAACTGTCTAGGTCTAAAACTCACTTTGTGGCCCATAGCAACCAATGAGAGCTCCTCTCTCATTTTTCCAGAGCACTATATGGAATGAAAAAGGTGCTCTGATTGGTTGCTATGGGCAACAAAGTGTGTTTTAGACCTAGACAGTTTTCATACATGTGGTCCATAATGTCAATTACAAGCCTCTCTCATCTTTTTAAGTGGGAGAACTTGCACAATTGGTGGCTGACTAAATATTTTTTTTCCCCGGTACCAGGGTCTAAGTGAATAAGAAACGGTGCTGCGTCCTGTCTCTCACTCTGATTGACACCTCAGTGGCAAGAATGCAAGGTGCCGATCTGGAAGTGCTGGAACTGCCATCTTTGCACACCCTTTTGCATTGTTTATACAATGCAGGAGGGCTTACTAATGATCGAGTCCCCTAGTGGTCAAGCACCTTAGGGGGACTTGATATGACTGTGAGAGAAAAGACGTTTTTAAAGTATAAAATTAAAAAAAAAAAAGTTCAAATCCTTTTGCCATTTTACAAATAAAAGTAAATAAATAATACAAACATTACACATAATTGGTATTGTAAAAGTCCGATCTATTAAAATATATTGTCATTTTGAACACCATCCCCAAAAAAATTCCAAACACCAAAATTGCATTTTTTTTGTAATTTCACGTCTCGTAAAAATTGAAATAAAGGTGATCAAAAAAGTTGCATCTACCCCCAAATAGTACCAAAAGAAAGTACACTTCAACACACAATAAATGCACCATTACTTAGGTCCATAGGTGGAGGTACAAAAAAGTTATTGGTGACAGAAAATGAAGCTGCTGTGCAAATGTAAAGCTTATGGTACTAAAACATTACAAAAACCCTATTTATTTGTTATTGCCGGAATCATATCAACCTGAAGAATACAGATAGCACATCATTTTTAAGTTTTTTTTCCCATTTTGCAGAATATTTGTGTGGTTTTCCAGTATATTCTATGGTAGGATGCATGACACCAGTAGAAAGTACATCTTGTCCAGCAAAATAAAAGTCCTCATATGTTTATGTAGGTGTAAAAATAAAAAAGTTATGGCTTTTGAAAAGGGAAAGAAAGCCGTGTTATTTTGACCGTGGTGAGTTAAGGGGTTAAACAGTATGTCATTTTTAACTTAACGGTTCATTCATGTAAGTGACCAGCAGTAGCTTTGCTAAGAGGACGAGAAGATCCGGGCTATGGTGAGTGCTTAAAGGTCTGAACAGCTGATAATAATTTTAGACTGATGGCTGCCATCAAAACCCATTGCCACTCTTATATAATGGTTGCCTCCCTTTGCTATACTAAGGTAGTACACTTGATGTTGACTGTGGCATCTAAGAGGTTAAACTTACCACCTATGCCACTGATGTACAATATGGTGCAGTTAGGAGTTGCAATACAATTCTGATGATATAGACAAATACTATGGGTGACATGTATTATCTAGGCGCATAGAGGCCAGTTCTAAATAGCTTTAAAGCAGTGTAGAAGGTACCTGAATCTATGAACCTGTTCTACTGTAGGTCAAAGATCTAGTGCTCTCTAGTTCCAAAACGACAACTCAGGCTCAGGTAGACCACTTTTAACTTGGTCTGGCTGTACCAGCAGTAATGCGCCTAGTTTTGCCCTCCTACAGTCATAAATGTGTAGAATCATACGGTTGTACTGCGATACGCCTCCAGAACGCTCCCACATCACGGGCAAATTAGAAAGTGTTGCAAGTGCCGCCAAATGCACCTAATTTTGGAGTGCGGCTGCTCATACATGTAGAGAACAGGGCTACACCAGTTTTTGGGCAGAAAGTACACCAGAGTACTGACGCAGTCCCATACATAGAGTGCCTTACGAAAGTATTCGGTCCACCTGAACTTTTCAACCTTTTGCCTTTTCAGGCTTCAAACATAAAGATATGAAATTTTCATTTGTTTTGTGAAGAATCAACAACAAGTGGGACACAATTGTGAAGTGGAATGAAATTTATTGGATATTTGAAAGTTTTCTAAAAACAAAAAAACCTGAAAAGTGGGGCATGCAATATTATTCGGCCCCTTTACTTTCAGTGCAGCAAACTCACTCCAGAAGTTCAGTGAGAATCTCTGAATGATCCAATGTTATCCTAAATGACTGATGATGATAAATATAATTCACCTGTGCGTAATCAAGTCTATGTATAAACGCACTTGCTCTGTGATAGTCTCAGGGTTCTGTTTAAAAAGCAGAGAGCATCATGAAGATCAAGGAACACACCAGGCAGCTCTGTGATACTGTTGTGGAGAAGTTTAAAGCCAGATTTGGATACAAAAAGATTTCCCAAACTTTAAACATCCCAAGGAGCACTGTGCAAGCGATCATATTGAAATGGAGGGAGAATCAGACCACTGCAAATCTACCAAGACCCGGCCGTCCCTCTAAACTTTCATCTCAAACAAGGAGAAGACTGATCAGAGATCTAGCCAAGAGGCCCATGATCACTCTGGATGAACTGCAGAGATCTACAGCTGAGGTGGGAGAGTCTGTCCATAGAACAACAATCAGTCGTACACTGCACACATCTGGCCTTTATGGAAGAGTGGCAAGAAGAAAGCCAATTCTCAAAGATATCCATAAAAAGTCTTATTTAAAGTTTGCCACAAGCCGCCTGGGAGACACCAAACATGTGGAAGAAGGGGCCGTCTAGGAGACACCAAACATGTGGAAGAAGTGGCTCTGCTCAGATGAAACCAAAATCCAACTTTTTGGCCACAATGCAAAACGATACGTTTGGCGTAAAAGCAACACAGCTCATCACCCTGAACACACCATCCTCACTGTCAAACATGGTGGTGGCAGCATCAGTTTTTTTATTTTTTACAAAAGTTTAAAATATCCAATAAATTTCGTTCCACTTCACAATTGTGTCCCACTTGTTGTTGATTCTTCACAAAAGAATTAAAATTTTATATCTTTATGTTTGAAGCCTGAAATGTGGAAAAATGTTGAAAAGTTCAAGGAGGCCGAATACTTTAGCAAGGCACTATATATGTCACTCTATGTGTCATAGGGTTTGCTATAGGTATTGTGGAGTTTTGAAAAGTTACCTTACCATTCAATTCAGTCCCATATAATCATTACACAAGGAGAAATGTACAGCAGATATAGGGGTTGTCTCATAGTGATTGGTCACCAAGGAGAGCTGACACCAGAAATGATTACACACAAACAAGACTTGTTGTCTTAAATGATGACCCCCATCAGACCTAATGTGGTTGACAAGAATATGCTTCTTTTTTTGCCAGAAGCTGCAGGCAGTACAATGTCCACAATTATTGAGAAGCTTGGGGCAGTTTTCTTTTTTGATTGCAGGTTATACAGAATGTCTACTGTATCTTTAAAGGTGACTGTTAAAATGGATTGAAGAGCAATGTACAAGCCATCCATTCTCAACAATAGTGAATTCTTACATTGTCCTCCTCATAATGCAACAGGAAATGTGTGCTACACAACACAACATGCTATCTTGCATTGGAATTTTCCCAGCATAGTAGATAATGGTGTTTATTTTGTTAAAAGGTTTAACTACTTCTTGTATTTATGGAATTGCCATATAAAGTACAGCACTCTATTAATTATGTTATCATAGCAGTGATGCTGTATTACCCAATGTCATAGGTGAGCAAGTAAGTGGCAAATAAGTTTAGTATTAGAGCCTGATTTTGTTCAAATAGAGGGATTTATCTCACCTAGGACACAAAAGTTAATTTTGGTGCAAACTGCATTTCCACTTAAACTTAGCATCTTTGCTGCACTTTTATGCTGCTCTTACTACTAAAAAGGGTAAAACTGCGAGGCTTAGAGAAGGGGGCATGTCCTAAGATGTTTACTGTAATTTATGTTAGAAAGTGCTGTAAATCATAGTTGATGTCCAGATTTCTGTGTACATTGCACATATACAAAAATAAGCTCAAATATATTAAGAAGCCTACATATTTTCATACATGGGTGCTTTCTCTTCCAGTGCACTTTCAATGAAGACTGGCACATGACCCTTCTTCATCACCACTTTGCTGAAGATTATGCTCCTTGTACCATATTTTTGGGGATGCTTGCTCCCTTATGGGATGAAGTGATGGATCTCTAAAGAAAGATGGCTCAATTACCTCGTTCTAATGGACTGGGGTTTGCTTTGTTTCTCCTAGGAATTGAACATATACCCATCTGTAACAGAATAATTGGGTCACACATTGTCATGACCATGCCACTCAGGCCGCTGCGCAGTTCTGTGCCCATAAGGTACAGCAGATCTGAGCTTTTTGCCATGATTTGTACCTGTATTTTGTTCCTTGCACTGGTCTGAACACTGTTTTATGTCTATGCTGCGGTGTGATTGACCGCTTTCCACCACACCTGTCTGTAAGGATTACTGTGCACTGTGTTATTTTGAACGGATGACGGATCCGTTCTGATGCAAGCAAAAATGTATGTGTTAATGTGTTCATTGAATAATGTAGGTGGATGGATGTGCAACGTACATTGACATAGTGTCAACTATGCATTTTTTTTTAAATGTGTGTCAATGAAAAACGTCTACTTATGTATGTGCTCGCGTTGTAAATGTATGCATTTGTATCTGTCATAAAAATATAAACAAAACTTCTCAATCAAATTGCAAGGAAAAATGGGTGACAGCCAATAGAAAAGTTAGTCTGCTCAAAACCGTGCATGTTGGCATACGTTTAGCATATACGGTATAATGTACATGTTTTGCCATATGGTAAAACGCAGTGTGCGCCAAGTCTTTCTCTGCTAGCCCTAGGGCAGAGCTGCAGATTGTTCTGCCTGATTGGTGAGTGACAGCTGCCGTCTCCACTTACCTTTCTTGTCTGTCTGTCTGGGTTCTGTGTGGTTGGGATGTCAGAGAGTTGGTCCTATCATGTCTTGGAACTGGACTCTGAGATATCTTAGGCTATGTTCACATGGCTTGTTTGCGGGGCGTAATTACGCCCCGCACTTACGCCGTGTGGACGGGGGCAGGGCGGGTGCGAGGGGCCGGCACCTCGCCGGCCCATAGACTATCATTACTAGCGGCGCGTAGACGCCGCTTGAAAATGAAATGTCACTTATCTCCCACCATAGCGGATTCGCCGAGCAGGGAAAGACCGTAATCCATAAGTTCTCTATGAGTACTGCGGATTACCGTTATGACGGGACATATTCTCCAACCGTATTCGTCCGGCGACTACACACGTACTTACGGAATCGAAAATATGTCCCATTTTAAGCTGTGTTAACATAGCCTTAAGAAGACAACATTTCCTCTGTCCAGTGCTTGTGATAGACTTGTTCTTGCGCAAGCATTTTCTTCCTGGATAGTTTACTTGAATTTCTTGAACTTGCCCCCACCTTTTTGACATCTGTTTATTGCCTGCCGCTTCTGTTTAATCATACTCTTTTTGCTGACCTCTCAGTATTGTGTTTGTCTGTCTGGTCTTTGTTCTGTTTTCCACCTTACCCAGTAAAGGAGTTGTCATTGGCCAGGGTCAAGCTGGCAAGTAGGTAGGGAGAGCGCTGGGGGGGCTTAGCACTAGAGCTCAGTTTGTCTTTCCTATTCGATTCCTAGGGTCCCCTTACACACATTCTTCGAACTACTAAACTTGTAATAACGAGGAATTAGAAATCCACCTCTATTTCCTCATAAGTGATGTTATTGACATTGTCACAACTAACTATACTTTTGAAAAAATTATATCAACGTATAAGGGTCTCGCACAACATTTCCCACAGTCGTGGGAATTATGGCATTCAGTGGTACCTAACATAGATCAACGAGCTTCCATGGCAGAGCACCACCATCCCCCATCTTTCCCCTCTCACCTATTTTACCCCCATTTAATGATTCTAAACATTTGTTACCATTTACTAATATTGCAACGCAATTGTTAAAATATGTTTGTTTCTTCTTAGTACATCAACATTTGGTCTCATATATCGAATTTTGTTTTTTTTTTTTTTTATAAAATTTAAAAAACCCTTCATTATTTCTAAATACCTTATGTTCTAGTTATGTCTATGCTGCCGGGGCTATAGTGATACAATTATAATTTTTATAATACTTAACATGTATTATAAATGATATAATAACGCTGTTATGCCTGATGTCATCGTTTTTTTCACATTTTATTTTTGAAAGGAAGATAAAAATACAATGGTTAAAAAAGGACTGATACACAACATTTTAGTCTTAATGAATTTCTTCTCCCCACCCCCCTCAGAATTTATTAGGGGTGCTAATGACAAAGTCCTGTGCACCCTCTTTAGAGGGACTTCACTACATGCAGCAGCATCTTACTGAATGCCTATGAATTCTAGGATCTTTGAAAAAACTTGACAGTATACAGAGAATTTTGTTAATTTCTGCACAATTGAAGAAGGATGAGAATTGAAAACTTAATTGCAGAAAATGAATATTTATCAGTGACGATGCAGGTAGCAGGAGTCGGGCTAGTACACAATTAGATTTTTGGTGATATTATACAGTGCCCCCTAAACATATGACAAAGGCTGTATTTACCACTAGACACCCAAGTGTACAGGGCTGGGATGACAATTCAAGGCAGAAAGGGGGTACGGAGTGGGCTGAATTTCCCATAAGGGGGCCCTATATGCTCTTTTTGGCCTAGCTCCAGAATACCTTGTACCCTGGTCTGACATGTGGTCTGAGGAGCGTAAGGGGTTTGATCGGCGATGTGTGTCACATTGCATCTTTCAGATCCGTCTTTCGATCCGTTCCAAGAATTGACATGTCAATTCTTGATTTGAAAGACGGAGCAGGAGCCCTATTTAAAACTATAGGGTGCGATCCTGCTGCATCCAACACGCATCCAAACACACAGCTGGATACATGCGTTTTTGGATGTGATTTTCTGATCCAAAACAGATCCAAAAACGCTGTGTGAACAACCCCTTACTAAGTAATTGTTTACGCAGTTGCAGTAGCATAAAGAGGACTGCATGCAATAAAACTAGCATTGACCCTGGCTGCACAAAATGGTGTTTGGCTTTCAATCAGTGACAGTGACAGGTAGCTGTTCAATGTAAAAAGACAATGGCAGCAATAATTAATAAAAAAAACAACAACTTTTTCCTCTCCCTTAAAGGGGATTTGCCAGGACGCCAGTTACCTACCTCTTATCAGGCACGGAGCAGAATATTACAGTATACAAATTCATGCGAGTCATGAAGCGCAGGGGAGAGAGGGGAGGGGTGAGTGAAGGTGTGAGGAAACCAAGGGAGCGACTCAAAACTGTTAACCGAAATAATAACAGTACAAGATTGGATACTGAATACCATGCAAACACAGTCTCAGACTGCAACTTCTATCTAACCTGTGCCTTAAAAGCTCATTCCGAATTTTGCCCTAGTCATCAGATATGAGAAGTGTTTTCACGCAAGCGCGGCCTTTCAGCTTCCTTGGTGCGTGTCTATTGGAAGCTTGAGTAACTAAGGGGGATTGAGCAATGCTGTAGCTCTCAGAGTCTTCACTTTTTGTAATCACATATATTTAGAAAACTGATTAAATACCCATTTTGGAGGTTCCCACGTCAACATTACATGGTGGATAAAAACCCCTTTAAGGGGCACACAGTAGCCAATGCTCATATGATTTTGTCTGTAATACCATATTATACCCATAAATGCATTGTTTGGCTGCCACATATGGACATTTTTGTATGCATGCGGCTGCCACAACAAAATCAATTCTTAATGGGTTGCATGGGTTGCATTCATTCAGTGTCTATGGCAGCCCTGCATATAAGTAATAACATTGAAGGGGTTGTCCTGTCTGGCAAAAAACAAAATCAATAAAAAGCTCCTGTAAAGCCATAAGTCTCAGACATAATTATTCCTGTTGGCCGCAGCACAGCAGGTCTCTCCAGTGTTTCTGCTGGCCGGCCACCTCAGTGTTCAGGGTGCAGTTACGTACCATACACTGTGTCAATACATAATGACTGCTGCAGTATTGTACGTAACTAAGCAGCAGCCCACTGACCCACTGACCTGTTTCACTACTGCTCTGTTGCCCGCCAATGAATCCGCCCCTTTAATCTCTTGCATGGTGCCATCTGCTGCAGAACATCACTTTTGTTCTCAGGCAGGTTCAATCGTGATCTGAAAGAAGGCACCACTCCTGAACGGAGGCCCCCGACACCCTCCCACGGCTTCCCATCGACTCCACTGCGGACATACACCAGGGCAAGGTCTCAGCGCTAGCTTTCAAAGTGCCCTGCCACCTTTAACCCCACAGCCTGTGCCAGAGAAAATAAATCAAATTTTTTTTGGGGGGTCATTGTCTTTGTTATGATGTGTGTATAGGGGCACTGTGCCACTAGTGGCCATTGACCGGGCACTTGTTAAATAGTTCTCACAGGTAACAGCAGGTTTGCATCCAGGAGATAAAGTCCATCCCCCAGCAAGACTTGACATTCATGATGGACCATTGACATCTAATTTTTTAATATGACCCTGGTAACCATTTGGATACCGTTAAGTAAACAGACCCCCAACACATATCGATAGTCGATATCGGCAATTATCAATAAGATATCCGATAGTCGATAATAGATTATCGCCGATGACCAATAAAGTCTATGTGAGAGGAACAACACCTTCATTCTTACACCCAAACAGGGATGGAGACGCTGGAAATAACATCACAACAGCCAAATTGATACGTGCTACATCTTAGGCAAAACACTTAGTTATAATAAAAGCCACAAAAAAAACTACACACATTCACTATCCCTGTCTGCACCACAGCATGACCCTTAAACCTGCATGACCCACAAATTAAAAAGTGCCAAAAGGCAGTATGATTTGAACCATCATCATTTTTACTATGAACTGGACATTGAATAAGTCCCTGTCCCTGAACGCAGCATGAGCCCCAAACCTGCATACTCACCAGATTAAAAAGTGCCGGAATAAAGGAGTCTTCAACCACCATTTTAGTTGAACTGGAACATTAACTATATCTGTCTGTACCGCAGTATACCATTTAAAGTAAACCTGTCTGACCCACAGAATAAAAAGTGTGCTGGAAAAGGAGTCTTTCACCACCATTTAGTTGAACTGGACATTGACTATACCTGTTCTGTACTACAGTACTGTGACCATTAAACCTGTCTGACCCAACAGATTAAAAAAGTTCTGGGAAAAGGAGTCTTTCAACCACCATTTTAGTTGAACACTGGACATTGACTATACCTGTTCTTACCACAGTAATTAACCATTAAATACCTTCTGACCCACAGATTAAAAAGTGCTTGGTAAAAGGATCTTTTTAACCACATGTGAGAAGGGCACGAGTGCCGTTTATTGATGGTCCGATAACCGTGTCACCCGAGGTTTCTGATCTCGGTGAATGTAAAGCTGTTAGCCGTACGTCAGTATCGATATGGTACTGGCCTTGTTTTGTTGTAATGACCTTGCTGGATAGCAGTCGATCTGGGTCAGGCTTTACTGGAGCAATTCAAAGAAGCAGGGGTGGGTGGATTGCTCCCAGGCAATTCCAGCCTGGTATTGAGGCCTACTTAAGGCAGAAGTTTTGGGAGGATGGGTGTGGTGGGTGTTTCTCAGTCAGAAGTTGCCTGACTGGACATAGACAGGAAGTTCGAGCTGCAATCCTTCCGTCCACTGGATACCACATACCCTGATCTAGGTGGTGGAAAACCACCTAAAACGGCTGCCTTACAAGACTGGTGAGTTATCTACATCGACTGTGTATTTTTGTTTTGTGTTGGGCTGAAGTTAAGCCCGTATGCTTCTTTTCCTTGGCTGTATAATCTGGTGGCTGAATAAGGCCAAGAGACTTTAAAACGTACACTTTGAACAGTGTTGTTTTTGCTAGCCGGCGAGCTACATCCCCACAAGTGGTTGAGGACCTCGCGGCACAGATCCGCTGTGTATGTCCTGGTCAAATGCAGCACAGAGCAAGCTAACCAACTGCGAATATGGAGGAGCTGAATTAAGCACCTGGTTCAAGCCGAATCTGCAGCAAGCAGCAAGCCCACAGCGTGAGCAGCAGAAAAGCTCATGGGGAAAGCCATGCAGGCAGCATGAGACAAGCCACATTAACGCAGCAGAGGGCTCATACTGTAGCCCTGCAGGCGCAGCGAACAACGGAAGCCATCTGCTGATGCAACAGATGGCCATATTAACGGGATGCCATGCGGCTCGGGAAAAACTCCAGCTCCGCCGTACACGTGATGAGGACACCGGGCCAGGGACCGTCAGGGAAGCCCTCCCAAGAATATGACTCCGTAAGATTACATCGAGTGTTCCTCACCGTTTCGAATGAGTCGCCGACTGGGAGGCACTATCACCCGTGAGCATGGCTGAGGATGCATGGCCCCTTAATCTGACTCGGGGAGCCCCAAAAGGGCCTACCCAACGACCTGCCGCCTTACACTACGCTAAAGGAATATTATTCAAATTAAAAGAGCCGAGATCCCAGGCGCGTTCATTGGGGTTTAACGTTAGCGGTCCTGGCTCATAGGGTACACCAGTGAGGCATAACGTAGCGGCCAAACCCCGAGGTCGCAGCTATTTGACTTATTAACATCTGGAGTCCAAAAATGGCTGCAGCCTAGAATATGCTCCCCAGTGGGCAAATGTGTGGAGCGGGTGGTATGGACCGCTTTATGCACTCGCAGCCGCATTCTGGTGCATGCTGGTTGGCGCAGGGGTGATCCCTCAGACGGCGGATGACCTATGGGGAAACTGGTAGCAAGGTTTCCACCTATGGAGAGTGTCGCTGTGTGGGCCCAGGGGAACCTGAAATCCCTGTACTGGAGGTGCCGGAGAGCGGTGTGAACGTACAGAAGCCAGGAGCCAAGACTCCCCGGGAGGGTCGCGCCAAGGCCAGGGGAGGCCAACCCGTGCCAAAAGGAATGACCAGAGATATGTGTGTGCTGGAGATGTCGGGGACCGGACATATAGCGGCTCAGTGACCCCCTCACGACGGAGCCCATGGACTCTCTCTGAAACCCGCCGCAGTTCGCCTCTTCTGCACAACCAGCGTGCATCGCTGTGTCAACCAATGGAGAACCCCATATGTGTAAACTTACAGTGAATGGCACCATGGCTCAGGATTACTGACTCGTGGGAGTTTAGGTCACTCTCATATCGCCTCCTCTCCATATTGTTTGGTCCCCTGGAAAAAAATAGGTGTCACGTGTATCCACGGGGACACAAGGGTTTATCCAGGTGGCCAGGTTAAACTTTGAGACAGGCTGGGTACCCTGTCGACACAATGTTGGAGTGGTGCAGGTCTAATTGCACTATGTTTCTTGTGGCCGTGACTGTCCTCTGTCTGGGACCTGTTGCGAAACCGTCTCTGCCCAAGTTCCACCACTTGCCCTGGACCAGGCCGCTGGGGGGGAACATGATACAATTCCCAGAGTTCCCTTTTTCAGACCTGGGTGGGAGATAAAGAGGAAGAGGTCGTCATCGGAACTAGCCTGTCCCTGAGTTGAAGGTATCTAGACAAGATTTTGGTACCGCCCAACTTCAGACTTTGACCCAAAAAGGGGCACGAAATGTGACGGTTCTCAACGGGATACCCCAGGTGTTGGGGTCCGAGAGGTCGGTTTCCGCAATTGCCCTGAATCAAGATCCTGTTGTAATCGAGTCACCAAAATCCGGGATGAGGTGGTAGAGCAGTTATTGGTATCCGGTCCCTATAGGGCCGTATGGTCTGGGATATGGCCCCACACGAACATGTGTTGGGGGGCATTTGTGGTGCAGACGAAAAACGCTCGAGAGGATACGACACAAGCGTTCTAGTGGCCATGGTGTTACCTGAGATTAGGATTTCGCCAATCATGTCCACCTGCCAGGTCACATCCCCGTTAGCAGACATTTGCCTACCCTCTGGATCCGCTACCAATCCATTGAGGTCCCTTTTGATAGGATAGCGATGGATCTGGTAGGGCCATTGGTAAAGTCAGCGAGAGTCACCAGTACATCCAGGTCATTTGTTGATTACGCCACCCGTTACCCCAAGGCCTCCTCGTCAGGAACCCCTCATCCCGTAATATTTGCACGTGAGTCGTGTTCTATGTCTTATGTCTTTCTCCCGCACAGGAATTCCCAAGGAGATTCTTAACGTATCAGGGAACACCACATTCATGTCGAAGAAAAGAGTAGCTGTGTAAGGTGTTTTGAAATTTACCATCCTGGGCGCACTCAGTCTACCAACCTCATAAACGGACGGTCCTCGTTTACGTTAAAAAAGACCCTGAAGCCATCAGCTGAGAAAGTTGGTATAGAATAGATGGGCGGGATTGGAACTCTGCTCTTTACCAAACCTGCTGTTCCTCAATTAGAGTGGGTACCCCAGGTCCTCCACAGGGTCTCACCCTTTGAGCTTTGTATGGGAGACATCCTAGAGGACTCTTATATTGTGGCCAGGAAACTTGGAAGTGTGAAGGTCACCCCTCATAGGAGCGTAATGGAGCATGAGCCCAACTGCAGGAGAGGAAGTCCAGGGTGATCCTATTGTCAAGGAGCATCTCTTCAAGCGACAAGAACGCAGGCCCGAGTCTATAATAGGTCCGCCAGGAAAAGGCACTTAACCCGGGGAGACAGGGTACTATAATTATACCCACCATTGAGCAAATTTCCTCGCTAAGTGGCAGGGCCCCTACTAGAAGTTGAAAAGGTGGGGGAGGTGAATTATAAGGCAACCAGACATGAAAGAGGAAACCCTTTCAGAATTAAACAAGTAAATTTTGAATAAAACGCCTGAAGAGGAGAAGAGAGGCATCCTGAGGGTTCTTGCATGGTGACCAAAACAGAGGCCGACGAAGAAGCCGTAAAAATCTCAGAGACCCTATCCCCCTCCCAAAAGCAACAATGTAGTGACCTGCTGCAGAAGAATAGAGACCTGTTCACCGATACCCACCTGCCGTTACCCATGTGTATAAGAGCATGAGATCCTCAACAGACCCCAATGTGAAAGTAAACCTAAGCCCTATAGAGTCATCCCGAGGGCCGCCGGGAGGTAATTTCCAAGAGGTGCAGAAAATGCGAGAACTAGGGGTGTATCGAGAGGTCCAAGTGTGGATGGTCCAGGCCCATAGTGCTAGTGGCCAAAGCCAAACGGAAATTGGAGATTCTGTCAACGATATCGCAGACTCAATGAAGTAATCCACAGTGGATGCCTACCTATGCCCCGGGTAGATGAGATTAATCGTAGGCAGTTAGGTTCCGGCCGAGGTATATTAGCTCTTCCCTCACTTGGAACTTCTCACCAAGGGGTATTGGCAGATCCCCCTCTCAAAGGAAGCTAAAGAGAAGACTGCTTTCTCTACTCCTGAAGGGTTATTTCATATGCACAAATGCCTTTTGGGTTGCAGGGGGCACCCGCCACCTTTTCATAGGTCTATGATCAAGTTCTGCGCCCACAAGGAATACACGGGCCACCTACCTAATGACATTGTGATCTTTAGTCATGATTGGGAGAGCCATCTCGGAAAGTCCAGATTCTGTGCTAATGCCTTAAGGAAGGCGGGTTTACGATAAACCCAAATAATTTGTCCTACGGATGGAGGAAACAGATACCTTGGGTACATAGTGGGCGAAGGGGAAATCAAGCCCCAAGTGAATAAAGTAGTAGGGCGATCCTGAAGTGGCCCCCGCCCCCTCACCCAAGAAGCAGTCAGGGCGTTTTCTTACCTTGGTATAGTGGGCTACTATAGACGGTTTGTCCCGAAGTTTGCAGAAATAGCCGTTCCTTGTCTGACTTCAACCAAGGGCACAAGTCAAACGATGATAAATAATGGTCCCCTGATGCAGAGAGGCTTTCCAGGAGATCAAACAGGCCCCTATGTAGCAACCAGTGTTATAGCACCCGGACTTCTCCCATGAATTTGGTGGTCCAAAACAGATGCCTCTGAGGTGGGATTGGGATCCATTATGTCTCTGATATTTAAATGGGGGAAAGAGCACCCCCGTGATCTACCTAAGTAGGAAATATGTCCCGGCAGAACGGAAATTATGCCATCCAAATTGAGGAAGAATGTCTGGCATAAAGTGGTGCATTTGGATTCCCTCCCATGCTCCTACCTGTTAGGAAGGAAATTTCAGGCTTAGTGTCCTAGACCATGCCCACTCATGTGGATGCGGGAGAAGAAGGTGAATAATGCCCTCGGGGTTGCCCGCTTGGATCATTGCCCCTGCAGGATTTTGCTTTCACAGAAACAGTAGGCCAGGGCAAGCACATCAGGAGAAACGCATATGCCCTCTCAAGTAGTGCAAGTCTGGTGTCAGACGTGCCCAAACCCCCGGCATTGGGCAAGGGGGGGTATGTAAGAAGGCACAAGGTGCCAGTTATTGATGTTCGATACTGTCACCCGAGGTTCTGATCTCGGTGAATTAGAGCCTGTTAGCCGTACGTCAAGTATCGATATTGTACTGGCATTTGTTTTGTTAGTATGACTGCTAGATACGCAGTCGATCTTGTCAGGCTTTACTGGGCAATTCTCCAAAGAGCAGGGTGGTTGGATGTGCTCCAGGCATCCCAGGCCTGATTTGAGGCTACTTTAAGGCAGGAAGTTTGGAGGATGGGTGTGTGTGGTTTTCTCAGTCAGACGTTGCCTGACTGGGACAAGACGAGGAAGTTCTAGCTGCAGCTTCCGTCCACTGGATACCACATACCCTGATTCTAGTGGGGAAAACACCTAATAACTGCTGGCCTTACAGAGACTGTGAGTTTATCTACATGGACTGTGGTAATTGTTTTTGTGTTGGCTGAAGTTAAGCCCGCATGCTTTTCTTTTCCCTGTTGGCTGTATTAAGTCTGCTGGCTGGAAATATAAGGCCAAGATACTTAAAAAACGTTACACTGAGAACAGTGTTGTTTTTGCTACCTGGTGAGCACATCCCCACACACCATTTTAGGCTGAAACTGGACATTTACTTACCTGTCCTGGGTGCACAGCATGAGCCCCAAACCTTCATGAGCACCAGATGTAAAAAGTGCCGCAAAAAGGTGTCCTTTGAACCACCATTTTTTTAAGTTTCACTGGACAAGACTAATCTCTGTCCTGGGCCACAACATGAGCCCAAACCTGCTCTGAACCCCCAGATTAAAAAGTGCGGGAAAAAAGTAGTCTTTCAACACCATTTTAGTTTGAACTGGACATTGACTAATATCTGTCCTGTAATGCAAGAATGAACCATTAACCCTGTCTGACACCCGAGATTAAAAAGTGCCGTGAGAAAAGGAGTCTTTCAACCACCATTATTAGTTTCACTGGACATTGACTATACCTGTCCCATTACCACAGCATGACCCCTAAAACCTTTTTGACCCACAGATCACAAAGTGGCACTAATGCTATTTGTACAGTGACTGTCATTTAGTAATATTTTTTGGTAACTGACATTTTTAACAGAATTTATTTAGGAAGTTTTTATTATAGTTTTTACATTATTATCATTCTTTGCTTTTTTTTCAGTGTGATAACATACAACATACACCCTCCCTTGGGGCCCAGTTTTTAAAGGTATTTTTTACACAGTGAATATGTGTTAATTCGTCCACACACCCCATAAGTAATAAAAATGTCCTAATCATCCCCAAAACACTTCTTAGTATGATAAGACATTTGCCCCGTCCTGGCTTCTGAGAGTGAATTTCAGCCAATCATTCAATGTTTCATTTTTCCTCCCAAAACTCCTTCCTTCAGTGATTAGGGACAGAACCCCCTGGAGAGTCAAAGTTGCGAACCCATATGACTCCCAGCCCCAGAAATTTTAAGCCTCAAATTATGTGCAATTTGTGTCCAGCCCTTGGGGCCCCTTTTAGACACTACTTAACCCTCCAGAAATCACCTATTTCAAAATCTGATTTTAGAGAAATTTGAAGCACTCCTGATTGCCCCTAAACTGTGAGAAGCCAGTGCTGGCCGTATCCATCCTGTATACACGGAGGTCCAGCTGCCAGAGCCAGACATACAGTGGGTGCGGTGAGAGCCAGCAAAGCGTCTGTCATCTATTAACATGCAGTTCATCTGCCAGGGGCCGGAGTTACAGTGGGTGCGTTGAGAAGCCCAGGCAGGCAGCCGTCATCTATTTACACAATAAAAATTGCCTTATGACGCAGCAGACGAAAACAGTCGCGCTTGAAGCAGAGTGCGGTAAGTGTGAGAAGACCTCCAGCCTTCCTCAGTACACAACAGTCCAGACCCTGGTAGCCGCTTGCCCCCCTCCGTATGATTGCGACCAATTAGCTTCCACTTGGAAAATACTGGTGGTTAACGCATTCTTTTTCTCATTTTACTCAACGTGCTGGAGGAAATTGTCTCTGTCCTTTGTTCTCTGTCTGTGCTCCATACTCCATGTCCTTCTGGAATAACCTACATCTGGTCAAGTCTTCCTGTACCACCCTGTGTACTATTCAGAGGAATTTTTTTTTACAGCTTATTTTGTACATGCAAGTTTTTTTAGTAAGTTTAATTCTAGAAAACACATTTTTAAAATAGGATGGAATCCCACATGGGTCTTTGTTTCTCTTTTTAATTTTAATTAATGGGTTTTGTCTCCAATCTGTAGTATACAGCCAGCATGTCACAGCAAAATGCCCCCAACAATTCAAAAACATGACCTTAGAGCCACTTATTACAATGGTGAAGACAAATGTCCCTGTTAGAAACAATTTTTTAGAAATAGGAGAACCCGATGTTGCTGCATTTTAAAGCAGCATGACCCCAAAAAATTATGAAAATGACTTCTCAGCGACTGTTAAAATTGTGAGGGAAAAATGCACTTAGAAGGCACATTCTGTTCCAAGTACCATGAATATAGCTGTATCCTCACAGCAACATGACCCCAAAAAATTATAAATATGACTTTCTCCAGACACTATTAAAAATTGGTGATGGAGAAATGCCACTTAGAACCATATTTCTGTTCAAAGGACCATAATTATAGCTTGTAATTCTCACAGCAACATGAACCTCAAAATAATTGACAATGCGAAAACTTTCTAAGATAAATGAGTTAATGGAATATGGTGTTGTCATGAAACCTTGCTGTCTTTACAGTCCTCCTCACAGCAAAACCAGCAAAATGAACTGTTGGGAACCGAGAATAAAAAACTTGCAGTAAGAAAGATCATATTAAAAAAAAAGTTTTTCAAGAGACCATTACTGTTTGAAGAGGAATGTTAAGTAGAACCGGCAACTAATTCAATCGGTGACCTCGTCAAATTGGTCCACACATCATCATAGATCCCATGCCTGATTCATTTGAAGAAAGACCAACTAACGATCCACATTATCTGTGGAAAGCCTGATGCGTTTGTTGTAATGACTCATCCACTGTTCTTGAAGGTCCGCTCAGATTATGACGCTGGCGCTGCCAGGACAACACCTCTATGGCGTGGCGAGCAAGCCACGGCCATCCGTCCATTTGGATACCCAGAAGCTATTGGGTCCCGGAACACATACAAAAACAATCAGTGTTGAGAGACGCAGAATCGTGCACCATGATCTTAAAGCTGGTCTCTGTGTGTTTGGATGTGTGCCATGCATTGCATGCGTTTGGTGAGGTGTAAATAAAGATTGCCAAGGTCACCCATTAGGCTTCTGCCACTTTTGCATGCTGCTGCTGGCTGCTGCCCACTACAGCTACTTTGCATTCTACTGCTGTCACGTCAGCTGATGTTGTTCCAACCGTGACATTTGAGGAACTTAAGCAGACGCAACATATGTCTCCAGTTGATCAATAACATTCATCAAGTCTCCATTTCCTGCATTTTACTTTCTATTTGGGTGGGGTGGAAGGAAAGTGCTGAGTTTTGTTTTGTACCAGGGGTGGGGAACCTTGAGGGTGGCCCACCCAGTAACTGTTTGTTCATTTTTGATGGCCTTAATGCGAGGAATCAAGTTTGGAGGAAATGGCGCATCCAGCACTCAGTGAGAGATGGAGCCTGATTTCCCCAAGCCTCTGGGTCGAGGGGCACTAGCAAACTGATCTTCCTCATACTTTTCCTCCTCCCCTCAAATTCGCATTGCCAACCTCTTCCAAGGCAGGACGTCGGTAACGTCCGATGTCTAGGAATACCTCCTCCTCCTCCGCCTTTCCTCCCGGCACAGCTTCAACACAGCCCTGACTTGCCCTCAGGTGATGCACCCGGTGCTGAGCAGCGCCTTGGCACTAGCCCTGGACCCCGTACCACTGCCTAATGAAGACCGAGAAAATTGAAAACAGTCGGCCCTTGGTGGATTCACAACGGAGAGAAAGGCTCGTGTCGCAACTGTGTCCCGTCTCCTCCTCCGTCCTGGCGAGACCTGTTGTTTCCAGAGTGTTCACGATCGTTCCAGAACTAAGATCACCAACAATGCTCATGCCTGACAAGGGCAATAGTCCGCACTGACCAATTTGGTGGCTTCTTTCTTCAAAACTGGCAAGGGATGTGCAAGAGCTCTTTGCACCTGCCTCACTCTCTCGGTGGCTCCAATCGCTGAGCATGTGGAGGTGTGGACATTCCAGCGGTTGCCTACGTCAACATGAGAACATTTGTACAGGGAGGCCGAGGCTGACCTGCAACGCAGCCAGGCGGGACGAAGCAGGTGCGCGAACGACGAGTGCAAACTCAGACACTTCGAGCCTTCCTCAGCAGGCAGTACAGACCCGGGTAGCTCTTTAGAAATTTTTCTGGACGACAAGGTTCAAGACATGTGCCAGGCAGGATGTGCTCCGCTAACCGATCTTAAGGTGGCCAGCAGATATTCAGTTCTTTATCAGCAACACATCACCTTGCCTGGCACAAGGTTCTTGTCACCCAGCCAAGCGTCGGACTCGTTGCGGAGAGCCTCCACAGCTCCTGACCTTGTGTGGACGGTCTCCAAGACAGATTAATTTCAACACGGCTGGTTCTCTGGCACATGATGCCACCAGGGGACCTTGGGGGAAAGGAGCCCTGCACCATCCCTGCTTTCTGAAGAGCGTGTGCCGAGCATGAAGCCACCGTCACCCCCAGAGACATCCACCCAGCTCACCCATGAGCTGTCAAGAGATTTTAGCGGCCTTGGCCGTGCTTACTAGTCCATGTGTCGGGGGTTAGATGGACTTTTCCGGACCCCAGATGCAGACAACGCGCTTTAAATTTTAGATGACACGTGGCTGGCCAGGGCAGGGACGGCTTTTCTGGCAAAGAAAGCCTCCCGGGTATCTGGTTTGGGGCGGGCAAGGCATGACGTGAGGGAACCCATCTTGCCACCAGTGGGAAAAGGCAACATTTCAAAGCCCAAAAGCCGGCAAATGCCGAATTCAGGTTTTTAGCTTTGGGATGGTTTTTGAGTTAAAGTGTTTCTTCGCTCCCAAAATGGAAGACAGGGGCGGGCTTTTAGACTGGCCGCTGTCGGCGTGCAGGCCCTTCAAACGGGCAGAAGGAAAAGGGGGTAGAGGGTCCGGGTGGTGTGGGGAATCGGGCGAGGTGGGGCTAGCGGAGGTGACCCTGATCATGACTCTGGAGACATGGCAGCTGGACCTTGGTGGGGGCGGAGGACGGAGACAGAGGGGTGTGACAGGGTTGGAGGCCCGGCGTCGGTCTGGCCTTTTTTGGCCAATTTTTGCCCCAAATTAAACCCTCTTTCGCTGCATGTACTAGACAGTTGGTGGGGGTTAAACCCCTAAGTTTCTTGCCTCTACTTATGCTTTACTGCAAAGGGGGCATATACATTGGGGTGAATAAAGGGGATTTCAAAGAACCCCCCGGCTTTAGAGGCCGGACCTTTTTTGACGGCAAAAGCGAGGAGGGGGGTTCCGCTGCCCGTGGCGGGGGAATCATATCAGCGACTTCTGCACCCCCCTCTCCCTTTTTTGGGGGGGACCCTTATGACCTCCCCCCATCATCTTTCTCCCACCAGTATGAAGCCTCGCAAAAAATTCTGCTAAAAAACCCACGTTGGTCCGAAAAGTCCCACATCATCATCATCAACACAGGGACTGTTCCCTGACATTCTGCATCCAGGAGCTGCGGGCTACAACAAGAGGGACCGCCGGAAAAATTTTTCCCAATGACCGGCTTCCTTCTCCCCCTCTGATGGCACAGAACTGGGGGTCAGAGCAAGAAAAACATCCTATTTGGTCTCTTTATCTTTTAACAGCCCTTTTGACCTCAACCACATTTTTCACAAAGGGTCTTCAGAAAATGGATTATCCCAGTGGTGGGTACACGATTTGAATTTTTGGGGCCTTCGCTCAAGTTGGACGGTGTGAGATGTGATGACGACATTTTTGGCCCTGACTGGGAGACAAGGAGGTAAAAGTGGGTGAGGGTTGCATTAACCATGAAAAACGATTGGCCCAGCTTTCTTTACTGAGATTCACAGGGCCCTGACCGCGAGACAGGCCTGACGGTCCCGCAACCGACAATCCGCTGGTTCGTGTTTTTTTGCCCGCACGGAAGGAGCACCTTCCTGTACCTAAACCCCCAGTCCCACCCCCCCCTTTGCTTTCTTACCACCTGCATTTTGCCCATGTTCAAAAGATAAAATTTGAGAGGATGGAAGAGTTGGGAACCCCCTTATTAAAAGACGGCAAATCACGTATTCTGTCCCCAAACAAAAGCAAATTTCTGTATTGAAATTTAACTGCAATACCTCTACAAAAAGGGGCTGGGGAAAATAAAAAACGTATCGAAAAAGTATCAGGTAAAAAAAGGTTTTTTTGGGACCTTTAATATGGGGGTTTCAAATGTTGGGTTAAATTTAACTGCAAGGATTTTTCC
>JAODAL010056908.1:0-23003 GCA_025379985.1 Phyllomedusa bahiana
TTTTTACCGGGAGGACGTATATAGCCAGGCAGGGCTTATTATAGCAGTCAGGGCCCGGGGGCAGTATATACCGGGGCAGGGGCAGTTATAGCCAGGGCAGGGCTATTATAGGCACTAGGGCAAGGGCAGTATAATAGCCAGGGCAGGGGCAGTATATAGCCAGGGCAGGGGCAGTATATAGCCAGGGCAGGGCTATTATAGGCAGCCAGGGCAGGGGCAGTATATAGCCAGGGCAGGGGCAGTATATAGCCAGGGCAAGGGCAGTATATAGCCAGGGCAAGGGCAGGGACAGTATATAACCTGGGCAGGGGCAGTATATAGCCCGGGCGGGCTATTATAGGCAGCCAGGGCAGGGGCAGTATATAGCCAGGGCAGGGGCAGTATATAGCCAGGGCAGGGCAGGGGCAGTATATAGCCAGGGCAGGGGCAGTATATAGCCAGGGCAGGGCAGGGGCAGTATATAGCCAGGGCAAGGGCAGTATATAGCCAGGGCAGGGCAGGGGCAGTATATAGCCTGGGCAGGGGCAGTATATAGCCAGGGCAGGGCTATTATAGGCAGCCAGGGCAGGGGCAGTATATAGCCAGGGCAGGGGCAGTATATAGCCAGGGCAGGGCAGGGGCAGTATATAGCCAGGGCAGGGCTATTATAGGCAGCCAGGGCAGGGGCAGTATATAGCCAGGGCAGGGCTATTATAGGCAGCCAGGGCAGGGGCAGTATATAGCCAGGGCAGGGGCAAAATATATCCAGGGCTGGGCTATTATCCAAATACATTTCAGATACGTGTTTTTTCACTTTGGCGCCGGCCAGCGTTGTTGATGGATCTACTTTGCAGTTAAATTTGAATACAGCAATTTTCTAGTCACCACAGGTGAATTGATAGGTGCCAAAAAATACCTTTATATCCGAATACATTACAGATACGTGTTTTTTGCACTTTTGCCCAGTCCAGATTTGTTGATAGAGCCACCTTGCAGTTAAATTTGAATCCAGCAATTGTGTAGTTACCACAGGTGAATTGATAGGTGCCAAAAAATACCTTTTATTATCCAAATACATTACAGATACGTGTTTTTTTGCACTTTTGCCCAGTCCAGATTTGTTGATAGAGCCACCTTGCAGTTAAATTTGAATCCAGCAATTGTGTAGTTACCACAGGTGAATTGATAGGTGCCAAAAAATAACTTTTATTATCCGAATACATTACAGATACGTGTTTTTTTTCACTTTGGCGCACTACAGCTTTGTTCATTGAGGCACCTTGCACTTAAATGTGAATACAGCAATTTTGTAGTCACCACAGGTGAATTGATAGGTGCCAAAAAATACCTTTTATTATCCGAATACATCACAGATACGTGTTTTTTGCACTTTTGCCCAGTCCAGATTTGTTGATAGAGCCACCTTGCAGTTAAATTTGAATCCAGCAATTGTGTAGTTACCACAGGTGAATTGATAGATGCCAAAAAATACCTTTTATTATCCGAATACATTACAGATACGTTTTTTTTTTTCTTTGGCGCAGGCCAGCTTTGTTGATAGATCTACTTTGCAGTTAAGTTTGAATCCAGCAATTTTGTTTTGATTTGAGAATAGCTGTGATTTGCCGTCTTTTATTAAGAGACTTTCCAAAACTCTTCCATACCTTCTCAAATTTTTATATTTCTGAACATGGAGAGAAATTCAGGTGGTAAGCGAGCAAAGGGGGGGGTGGGACATGGAGTGGGTACGAGAAAAGCTCCTTCCAGTGCTGGCGACAACACGCACCAGCGGATCGTCGTGCGGACTCGGGCCCTTCATGCGGGGCAGGGCCTGTGAATCTCAGTAACAAAACAGCGTCCCCAAAATCGCCCTTCTGGTTAATGAAACCTGCATCCAGCAGTCTTACCCCCCGTCCTCCCAGTCAGGCCAAAAAAGCGTCTCAACATCATCATATCCTCCAAAAAAAAGCCCCCAAAATGTCAACTCGTATACCCACCACTGTGGATAATCCATTTCTGAAGATTTTTGATGCAAAAGGGGTTTGGGGGTCAAAGGCATGTTAAAAGATCAAGAGGGCAAAGGGGATGTTTTTCTTGCTCTGACCGCAGTTACTGGCCATCAAGGAGGGAAGGAAGCCGGCAAAATCCGGGGGGTGGGCAACCCCTTGCAGCCCCTCTTGCTTGTAGCCCGCAGCCCTGGGCAGAATGTCGGGACACCAAGTACCTGTGTTATATGTTTATGACGCTTGCGGACCAAACTGGTATTTCAGCAAATTTGCTTGCGAGCGCTTCATCATGCAGAGGAAAGCGAGGGGTAGTGCATTTGGTTCCGCCTAAAAAAAGGGAGAGGGCGGGCAGATGTCCGCTGTTTTGTTCCGCCAGCCGGGGCAGCGAAAACCCCCCGCTCCTCGCTTTCCCCGCAAAAAGGGTCCAGACTCTAACCTGGGCCTTCTTTGAGCAAGCCTTGATTCACCCAGCAATGTCAATGCCGCCTATGCCGTAAACTCATTAGAGGCAAAACCCTTTGGTGGTTAACCCCCCCCAAAAAGTCTAGTCAATCACGAACATAGTTTGAAAAAGGAGGGAAAATTGGGCCAAAAAAGGGCCCCGACCCACGCCGGGCCTCCAACCCCTGCCCCCCCTGTCTCCGCCTCCCCTCCTCTGCCCCCAAATTTCCCCCCTGCCCCTGTCTCTCGAGCATGATCAGGACAGCCCCCGCTTCAGCCTCCACCGTCGCCCAGACCCCCCCAGCCCACCCAAACCCCCCCAAACCCCCTTTTTCCCCCGTTTGTGACCCGCCGCCGACAAAGCCAGTCTGCAGCCGCCTCTGTCCTTTCCGGGTTTTTGGGGCAAAGAAACACTTTAAACCCAAACCATCCCAAAGCCAAAAAACCTGAATGTCGGGATTGCCGGCTTTTGGGCCCTTTGGGAAAGTTGCCCTTTTCCTCTGGTGGACACGATGGGTTCCGCCAGTCAGGGCCCCTTGCCTGCCCCCCAAAACGAAAGCGACAGCATTTCTTTGCCCGAAAAACCGTCCCCGCCTGGCAAGCCACGTGTATCTAAAATTTTTAAATGCGCTGTCTACATCTGTGCCGGAAAAAACCATCTGACCCCCGACACATGGACTAGTAAGCACGGCCAAGGCCGCTATATCTCTGTGACAGCTCACTGTGTGAGCTGGGTGCATGTCACTGGTGTTGACTGAGGCTCTCAGGCTCGGTGAACGCTCATCAAAACCGCAGGGATGGTGCAGGGATCTTTCCCACAAGGTCCTCTGGTGGCATCACGGGCCCAGAGAAACCAGGCCATGTTGAAATTAATCTGTCTTGGAGACCGTCCACACAGGTCAGGAGCTGTGGACGGCTCTCCGCAACGAGACCGAGCGCAAGGCAAGGTGGTGTGTGATAACGGGTGAAATCTGCTGGCCACCCTTAAGATCGGTAGGCTGGAGCACATCCCTTGCCTGGCACATGTCATGAACCTTGTCAGCCAGAAATTTCTAAAGAGCTATCCGGGTCTGGACTGCCTGCTGAGGAAGGCTCGAAGTCTAAGTTCGCACTTCAGCCGTTCGCACCCTGCTTCGTCCCGCCTGGCTGCGTTGCAGCGTCAGCTCGGCATCCCCGTCAACCATCTCATGGTTGACGTGGTAACACGCTGGAATTCCACCCTCCACATGCTCCAGCGATTGTGGCAGCAGCGCAATGCCATTACACAGTATGTAGTATCACATGGCCTGACAAGCAGCGGTGCGGACCTCGGGGTGTTGTGCCACCGAGAGTGGAGGCAGGTGAAAGAGCTCTCCACCATCCTTGCCAGTTTTGAAGAAGCCACCAAAATGGTCAGTGCGGACAATGCCCTTGTCAGCATGAGCATTGTGGTGATCTTAGTTCTGGAACGATCGTTGGACACTCTGAAATAACAGGTCCCGCCAGCGACGGAGGAGGAGACGGACACAGATGCAGACACAGAGCCTTTCTCTCCGCCAAATCCACAAGGCCCGACAGTTTCACAATTTCATCGGTCTTCATTAGGCAGTGGTTCGGGGTCCAGGGCTAGTGCAAGGTGGCGCATCAGCTCTCAGGGTGCATCATCTCAGGCAAGTCAGGGCTGTGTTGAAGCTGTGCCGGAGGAAGCGGAGGAGGAGGAGGTATTCCTAGACACCAACGTTACCGACGTCCCTGCCTTGGAAAGAGGTTGGCGCGAATTTGAGGTGGAGGAGGAAGATGAGGAAGATCAGTTTGCTAGTGCCAATCCACCCAGAGGCTTGGGAAATCAAGGCTCCATCTCTCACATGAGTGCTTGGATGCTCCATTTCCTCCAACATGATCCTCGCATTAAGGCCATCAAAATGAACAACAGTTACTGGGTGGCCACCCTCCTGGATCCCCGGTACAAAACAAAACTCAGCACTTTCCTTCCACCCACCCAAATAGAGAGCAAAATGCAGGAAATGGAGACCTTGCTGATTGATCAACTGGAGACATCTGTTGCGTCTGCTTCACGTTCTTCAAATGTCACGGTGGAACAACGTCAGCGACGTGACAGCAGTAGAGTGCCAAGTAGCCGTAGCGGCAGCAGCAGCAGCAGGCAAGGTGGCAGAAGCCTAATGGGTGACCTCTGGCAATCTTTATTTACCACCTCACCAACGCATGCAATGCAGGGCACACATCCAACACACAGAGACCAGCTTAAGATCATGGTGCACGACTATCTGCGTCTCAACACCGATGTTTTTGTATGTGTTCTGGACCCAATAGACTTCTGGGTATCCAAAATGGACGAATGGCCCGAGCTCGCTCGCCACGCCATAGAGGTGTTGTCCTGCCCAGCAGCCAGCGTCATATCTGAGCGGACCTTCAGCACAGCTGGAGGAGTCATTACAGACAAACTCATCCGGCTTTCCACAGATAATGTGGATCGTTTGACTTTCATCAAGATGAATCAGGCATGGATCTCTGATGATGTTGTGGCCCCAATTGCCGAGGTCACCGATTAGTTGCCGGTCTACTTCACATTCCTCTTCAAACAGAAATGGTCCTCTTGAAAACTTTTTTTTTAAATGATCATTTCTTACTGCAATTTTTATTTTATTTTCCCAACAGTTCATTTTGCTGGTTTTGCTGTGAGGAGACTGTAAAAGACAGCAAGGTTTCATGACAACACCGTATTCCATTTACTCACTTTATCTTTAGAAGTTTTCGCATGAATGGTTTTGGGGTCATGTTGCTGTGAGATACAGCAATAATCATGGTTCTTTGGAACAGAAATGTGACTTTTAAGTGGCATTTCTCCCTCACAATTTTTAATAGTGGCTGAGAAGTCATATTTATAATTTTTGGGGTCATGTTGCTGTGAGATTCAGCAATAATCATGGTCCTTTGGAACAGAAATGTGGCTTTTAAGTGGCATTTCTCCCTCACAATTTTTAACAGTGGCTGAGAAGTCATATTTATAATTTTTTGGGGTCATGTTGCTGTGAGAAACAGCAATAATCATGGTCCTTTGGAACAGAAATGTGGCTTTTAAGTGGCATTTCTCCCTCACAATTGTTAATAATGGCTGAGAAGTCATATTTATAAATTTTTGGGGTCATGTTGCTGTGAGATACAGCAATAATCATGGTCATTTGGAACAGAAATGTGGCTTTTAAGTGGCATTTCTCCCTCACAATTTTTAATAGTGGCTGAGAAGTCATATTTATAATTTTTTTGGGTCATGTTGCTGTGAGATACAGCAATAATCATGGTCCTTTGGAACAGAAATGTGGCTTCTAAGTGGCATTTCTCCCTCACAATTTTAATAGTGGCTGAGAAGTCATATTTATAATTTTTTTGGGGTCATGTTGCTGTGAGATACAGCAATAATCATGGTCCTTTGGAACAGAAATGTGGCTTTTAAGTGGCATTTCTCCCTCACAATTTTTTAACAGTGGCTGAGAAGTCATATTTATAATTTTTTGGGTCATGCTGCTTTGAAATGCAGCAATACTACAGGTCCTATTCTAAAAATTTTTGTTTCTAACAGACATTTGTTCTTCACAATTGTCCAAAGTGGCTCAAGTGTCATGCTTTGAATTTTTGGGGGCATTTTGCTGTGACATGCAGCTATGCCACAGTTCCTATTATAAAAAAAATGTTGTTTCTAACAGACATTTGTTCTTCACAATTGTCCAAAGTGGCTCAAGTGTCATGCTTTGAATTTTTGGGGGCATTTTGCTGTGACATGCAGCTATACTACAGGTCATATTATAAAAAAATTTTGTTTCTAACAGACATTTGTTCTTCACAATTGTCAAGAGTGGCTCAAGGGTGATGGTGCTGTCAGAAACAGGAATAGGTAGGACACTGTTAATGGACACATATTGCAAAATGACTTGTTTTTGCAAGATCTTAACATAGCTATCAATCCCTGTATTGAGACATACCATTTAATATAATTAAAAAAAAGAGAAACAAAGACATGGTGGGATTCCATCCTATTTTTAAAATGTGTTTTCTAGAATTAAACTACTAAAAAACTTGCATGTACAAAATAGCTGGTAAAAAAATTCCTCTGAATTGTACAAGGAAGGTACAGGAAAACTTGACCAGATGTAGTTTATTCAGAGGACATGGAATATGGAGCACGGACAGAGAACAAAGTACAGAGACAATTTCCTCCAGCAAGTTGAGTAAAATGAGAAAAAGAATGTCAAGAAAAAGGGCACCTGGGTGGAACAGGAGCGTTAACCACCAGTATTTCCAAGTGAAGCTCAATTGGTCCGCACTCATACGGAGGGGCAAGCGCTACCCAGGACATGGACAATATATGTCCAGTGAAACTAAAATGGTGGTTGAAAGACTCCTTTTTCCGGCACTTTTTAATTTGAGGGTCAGACAGGTTTAATGGTCATACTGCGGTCCAGGACAGGTACAGTCAATGTCCAGTGAAACTAAAATGGTGGTTCAAAGACTCCTTTTTCCGGCACTTTTTAAATCTGGGGGTCATGCAGGTTTGGGGCTCATGCTGCGTTCCAGGACAGGGATATTCAATGTCCAGTTCAAGTAAAATGATGGTTCAAATCATACTGCCTTCTGGCACTTTTTAATTTGTGGGTGATGCAGGTTTAAGGTCTTGCTGTGGTGCAAGACAGGGATAGTGAATGGTCTGTGATTTTTTTCTGTGGCTTTTATAACCTAAGTGTGTTGCCTAAGATGTAGCACGTATCCATTTGACTGTTGTGGATGTTAATTCTAGCTTCTCCAGCCCTGTTTGGGTGTAAGAATGAAGGTGTTGTTGCTCTCCCATAGACTTTAATGGTCATCGATCATAATCTATCATCGACCATCGAATATCTTGTCTATGATGGTCGACTATCGACCATCGACCGATGTCGATGGCCAACGTAATCGCTCAACACTACTCAACACACCTTGGGCAATGGACAGTGTACTGCCACTTACTATAGAGGTCACAACCCATGCATGCTCTACTACAAGTTTGTCATCACGCACAGCCTGCATGCCGACATTCACAGGGTTACTACTGCCAACCCCATTACCAGCGCTATCAGACCTTGTAGGGTGCTTACCCACACAGACTACGTTGGCCTGGTGCCCACTGGGCAGAGTTTTCCCTATCTTGGGTCTCGCAGAAGCCAGGGGCCCCTGGTTGGTCTCAGCAATCACCCTAGTGTCACCAGAAACTGTAATGACAGCACACCTGTTAGGGTCGCTATTCAACATGGCCCCTAGGGGTGCACCTGAGCCAAAACCTGCTACCTCTTTGTCTGCAGGATCATAATGGGTCCCAAACTTCTCTTCATCACCAGTGAGTCAGGGTCTCACTGACCATCTCCTGTCTCTTAGGCTATGTTCACACGGTGTATTTGCAGGGCGTAATTACGTAATTACGCCCCGCAATTACGCCGTGTGACCGGGGGCGGGGCGGGAGCGGGGGACTGAGCAGGGGGCCGGCACTTCGCCGGCCCATAGACTTGAATTGCCAGCGGCGCGTATACGCCGCTAGTAATTCACATGTATTCGCCGGGCGGGGAGAGGAGACGTAATCCATAGTTCTCTATGAGAACTGTGAATTACCGTAATGAATGGGCCGTTTTCGGCCCGTAATTGGCGCACTTCGGCGCGTAATTACGGACCGAAATATGGCCCATTTTAAGCCGTGTGAACATGCCTTTAGGGTCAGATACAGCCTCCAATTTCTCTGGACCCTGAAGCTCTGCCTCTTGGCTACCGGCTGTTACCTGGTTTCTACCAGAGGAAATCTGGTCTACCTCACTGACCACCTCAGTGATGATACCTTCCAGTTCAGTAGGTCCGATTGTGGCACAATGTACCTCTGTGACACCCTTAACCTGTAGGTTAATAATAACTTCAATGTTAAAGACAGTTGCAACATCAAGGGAAGCCCTGCAGATTACCTCAGCCTCTTAACCAGGTGAGTTTCTGATGTTTGAGGACTCGCTCGTCCCTCCATACACCTGACTCACAGCAGCTGAAAGACCACCTTCACCGTCTGTTTCCTCCCTTTCATGCACTACCCTTGCTTGACTACAGGGGTCACTGGCAGGCATCTGAGCTTTACAACCCCCACCAGGTATCTGACCTGTGGTGCCCATCTCAGCAAGCTTCCATTTTACTACAGGGGCCACTAACCCTGCATTGTCTGCCATACAGGCCTCCTCCCAATCAGCGGGCATTCTAATAATAACAGAGTCACCACTGGCAAACTCTGAAGACAATTTGTCCGCCAGCATGACATTCCCTGGCACCTCACCAGTGTCAGAGGACACATTCTCCTGTGAACACCTCTCACTGGCGCTTTCTAGCAGCAGACACTCTGCATCAATGGGTGGAGATGTTTCTTTCACATCCCCTATACCCATCTCTAAGGGAGAACTCTCAGCTTCTATCTGGGATACTCTTACATCTTGCTCAGCATTAAATTCGCACAATGAGCTGGAGGCAATGGCAGACACATTTATAAATGGGATATCAGTCATAACCACCCAGCTATTACCTTTATAGTTCTCCCACTCATACACCACTCTGGCCGTGTTCACATTAGGCAATTCAGTCACCATTTTATCCTCCATAGGTTCAGTGGACATCTTGCTGCAAATGGCATCCATCTGCCGTTCGCCCCAAACAACAGGACATAATACCTCTGAGATACTGTTAATATGTTTCTCCATCACCTGTAAGGAAAATTTATCAACTGTCTCAGAACCAGGCACTTCTTTACCATCTGGGGATATAAACCCGCTCACCTGCCTCTCACTAGGGTTCAAGACTACAACCAGCTCTGTGGTGTTCAGCAGCTCACTCCTTCCATCACTGCAGTCTTTATGATCATGGCAGGAAATGCTACTGGCAACACAGCAACCACTTGAGCAAAAGAAATCCGTAGGACTACAGATCTCAGCACATGTTCTCCGTACACAAGCATTTTCATCATTATCTGAGGCTGCATTCATGCAGGCATACACCTCAGTGTCCGGACACACCCTCATTAAATTAGTCTCCTCACACATTGTAGGAGAGCAAACATTTTCAGGACTTCCAGACTGCAGACTGAAACATGAAAGTTTCTCTCTGGGACCAACAGCAGTCACACAGAACTGGTGGCCATCAATCCCTGGGCACGCATTACCTGTGACTTGCAGGCTACAATCAGGTACACACAGCGCGCTGGGGTCACTGGCAGACACATTCCTCAGCTGGACTCCAGACACTTCACATAGAACTTCAGGGCCCACACACTCATACGTTTTCACAGCAGGAGGTGCAGAAGAAACCATGTTGCTATGAGCAACCGCATTGGCTAAACCTGAGCCTGTAGTGGGTGGCAAAATTCTAAAAAAATTTTTGCTTTCCCGACACGGACACAAATCACAGGGGTTTTACTTGGGGCCGCACCCCCCCTATGACCTCTGGGGGCACACTAAAAGCTAACCCCCTCTGCTGCACGGGGCCTGAAGGGGCCCCTTACAGCACACACTCTTACTTCCCCAAATAGTTTCTGACAAACCATGACCCTGGGGGCCCGATCTGCGCGCTCTCCATGCCCCCTTGCAGCGCCTATTTTCTGCGGAGCCCAACACACCTCCCCCCAAAACCCACCTACAAAAAGACTGAGAGATTTTTTTTGGGATTTTTGGCCACAGCCACCCCATTTTTTTAAAAAAAAACATTAAAAACACAACAAAATCAAAAAAAAAATGAGTTCCCTTTTCCCCTATACCCATTCAAACCCCCCCAAAACCCAAAATTTTAAAAAGCCCTTTTCCCTTCCATTAAACCATGGGGGTTTGAGGTTTTGGATTTCCCAAACCCCCGACCAAGCCCTTGCACCATTTTCCACATTTCCCTCCAGTCCCCCTTAAACCCCAGCTGTATCACCAAGCCCAAGGGAAACCAAAAACCCAACCTCAGGGGCTCACCCTGTTCACCCCCCCAAGGACCCTGCCCTGCGGGGGGCCCAAACCTTGCCAGACCTTTTAAAAATTCCCTTTAGGAGGCAAGCCAAAACCCCGACCCCCCATAAATTTCCACTGACTCCAAGGCCCCCCCACCCCCGCCAGCCCATTTGCGCCCCAGTCCCAAACAAAGCCCCCTTCACCCATGCCTCCCGGTCCCCGGAAAAACTCAAACCCCAGCAACCCCCCTGAAAACCAACCATCTAAGGGAGGGAGGGGGGAAATTTTTTAACTGCCTCTCCCTTTGAGTGGTGACCGCGGGGCGCGGGGGTTTATAAAAATGCTCCGCCAACTTTTCAAACACGCCCCGACGCCCCCCCCCCCCGCCCCCCGTCACAACCCACTTCCCGGGCCCCGCGAAACACCGCGCGCCGCGTCCCCCTCGTCCGCCTTCCCCTACACCTCAGGATGGGCCGCCAGGTAAAGTGGGGGCCCCCCCTTCAGGCTGCGCCCCCATTTCCGGCCCCGTTTTTGACCCGGGGCGGGCGCCTATTTTTTCCCCGGAAAAACCAAACACACCTCCCCCACATCCCCCCTACAATACAGACCCGGACTTATTTGGTTTGTTTTGGGGGGCCACAGCACCAAATTTTTTTTAAAAAAAAACTTTAACACCCCAAGTAATAAAAAACCCAAATGAGTACAGTTCCCCTATACCCATTCGACCTCTCACAACCAACTTTAAAGTTTCCTTTCCATTAACCACCGGGGCTGAGGTCCAAAAAATTTAAACCAACCCCCCCCCAAGCCTGGCGCCCAAAATTTTCCACACTTTTTTCCGGGACCTTACCCCCCCCGCCCACACCAACCCAACCCACAAAAACCACCCGGGGAAACTAAAACCACTGTTCCCCCCTGCTCCCAAGGACCCTCCCCCTCGGACCCCAAAACCCTTTCGCCAAAACCGGTCAATTCCAATTAGAGGCAAGCCAAAACCCCTGGGGAAATTTTTTTTTTTTTTTTTTTTTTTTTTTTTTTTTTTTTTTTTTTTTTTTTCTTCCATTCAATTTTTTTTTTTTTTTCCACAAACCCCCAAGGACCCCCCCCCCCGCCACAAGCAAGCGACTCATACTCCTCAGATCCCCGCCGCCCCCACCAGCCCCAAAGCCCTTTCCACCCCTTTCCCCTTTAACACCCCGGCCCACAATCCAAGCCCACAAAATTCAGGGGCCCCGTCACCTCTCCAAAAATCACCATCCCCTGTTTTCGAGTTCTCTGGGGCAAACAACAAAAACCCCCTTTCCCTGCTACAAAGTGCGAAAACCGAAAAAGGTTTCCCCTTTAAAACCCTGGCCCGATTAACCCCCCCAAAAAACGATCGGGCCGCACCCCAAGCCCCCCCAGACCAAAATCGCCCCCACCCCCCTGTAAAAAACCCCGGGATATACCCTTTCCACAACTGCAAAAGATCGTACCTAATGTCCCAATTTTAACTAAATAAATTTTTGGGCTTTTCCCCCAAGCCTTTTTCCCCCGCCCATGGAACCCCAAACCACGCCCAAGAGGTCGACCCCCACTGAGAAAAATTTCCCCCCCTTAAAAACCCCCGGCAAAACCCTTTTGGGTTCCAAAACAGGCCCCCGCCTACCAAATTTAAAATGGGAATATCGCAACCTCCCTGGGACCCCTTTTAGCTGGAAACCACTCCCCCGTAGACCGCACGCTGTGCCCCCCAATGCACAAACGAGGGGAAAAAATTTCCTACCACCCCGGCGGGACCCACCTAAAAAGGGAAGAAAAAAAAATGCAAAAAAATAAAAGAAAAAAAACCCATCCCAACAACAAAAGTCCAAAAACCCCCCCCCCCCTTAAAATTTTTCCAACTAGGTGGGGCCACTTAAACTACGGGTCCAAAGCCAAATGGGGCCTGAATTAAACCCGGGGAAGCAAACTGACTCCCACCTCCCCATCCTCCCACCACCCCGCTCCAACCCCCCGGGCTACTGCCCCAACCGCCGCCCCTATACGAAAAAAAATGCAGAGCGAATTAAAAGGGGTTTCAAACCCACCCCCCCCGCCAGACAATTTTAAAGACCGCTTTAAAATTGGAAGCGAAACAAAAATGCCCAAACCCCTTAAAAAGGCCAATTTTAAAGGCCCACTGAAAACGGGCCCGTCCCCTTCCCTTTTCCAACCCCCCCCCGGCCATCAGAGCCCCTTCTACTCGCCCCAACCACACTCTTTTTCCCACTCCCCTCTAAACCGTTTTGGCCCTTCTGAACCCCTTTCTCAACGCCCCATCAAACACCCTGAAAAACCCCATTTCCCGCAGCCCCCCACCACCCTTTACTGGGAGAAACAAATTCCCCTATCCGCATTTTGGGGCCAAAAAAAACCCAGTGAAAAGGGCCCCCGGGAAAGATTCCCCCTTTAAAAAATCCGTAAAACAAAATTTTCCCCCAGGCAAAAAGCCCCAGACGCCTCCAGCAGCTAAAATACCGGGGGCCCCTTAAAACCGTCCACCAAAACGGCGCCCCCCCTCAAACCTTTAAATCCCTGCGCCCCCCAAAAATGACTTTTTTAACGTCACACATCCCACGAGCCCTTTTAAAACCCAAAGGCCAACCCCGAAATAAACCCTTTTGACACTCTCAAATACCGCCCAAACCCCTGGGTTGGGCCGCAGGCCCCTGAACAAAAAAGGGGCAGACGCCCTTTTCTTCCTGGGAAAGAAATGGGGCCCCAAAAACCTTCCAACCCACGTTTCCCCACAATTCCAAGAAGCGGGAATACATTCCCAAGTCCCTTTTTTAAAATGACCCCTGAACAACTGGTCCCGGTTTGAAAACCACGCTCCCCAACCCCTTGAGGCTTTCCCAACGCCGATCGCTGATGCACCCGGGGGCCGGGCTCCGAAACCGCCCCCACTTTTGAACGAACAGAGCTCACCGATCATTCTGGGACCCCCGGGAAAGGGACAGCAAAACCCCCCACAAATTCAAACCCAAAAAGTACAGTACAAGCCCCCCCAGCAATTCAACCACGGTGGAGAAGAAGCTGAAATTTGGGGGTTTAATGGCCGCACCACCCCCAAAAATCACAATGGAACCTGTTTCCCTTTTTATTAAAGCATTTTCCCCCCCCCCAAACCTCCACCGCCAAAAAATAAGGGGAACACTCCAAAAGCGCCAAAATTTCCCAACCAAACCCCACCCCCACCCAACTATTTTTGGCCCACTACCCGCGCTCCATTCCCCCTGAAAAGAAGGGTCCTACCCAAAACTAAACCCCCCGCATCCGAAAGACGCGAAAATCCAAGTTACTCACTACCAGCCTCCCATAAAGGACCAAACCCTTTTTATTTTCAAAAAAAAGGACGCCAACTCTCAGGTTTCCCCCTTCATTTTTTGCCTTTACTCTAAACAAAATGGGGCCCTTTCTCGGGACCCCCAAATAGCCGCCGCCAAACTCGACAAAAGACCCCTGCCCATTGGGAAAAAATTTGGAAAAAAAAAAAGCAAAGTCAATTTTCCCAATAAGGATTTCAGCTTTCCCCCAAGGTAAGTTTTTTTCACCGCCAAACTTTTCTTTAAACCCCCCCTTTAAAGCCGCTAGCTTTTTTCCGATAAACCGGGGCATTCCCAAACGCCACTTTCCCCTCTGAATCCCCCAAAAAATTTAGGGTTTGGGGGAGGGGCCCTCCCGTTTTTGTCGGGGCCAAACCGGGGGCCCAAAAGATCCGCAACCCAAATGCATAATTTTTCCAACAGCCACCGCCCCAAAACCCCAAATCCACTTTGGGGGAACACACAGGAAAAATCATCCCCAAAAGTGGATGAAAGAAAAAAACCCCCGACACATCCCCCACCACCCCCCTCCAAAAAAGTGCTTAAAAGCTTTAAAGTAACGAACAAGAAAAAAGGCACAACCCATTGGCCCCAAAAACCCGTCCGCAAAAAACGCCCCTTCCCAAAAACAGCCCAACAAAAACCCCACAAATGTCCCCCATTTCACCAGCAACAACCCCGAACGGGGGGGATTCTATACGGTTTTCGTCCCTCAAACCACCCTTCCCCCTACTGCCGAAACCCCTGAAACCCCCCGGTCAAAGGGGCTTTTATTCAAAAAGAAATAAAACCAGATCTATCCCATCGTTAACCCAATGACCTTTAGGGAAAAAACTATGGGGGAATTAACCGAAAATTTTTTTAGGTTTCCCCCTTTTTTGGGAAAACCACTCCCAACGGGGAAAACTATAAGGCCCACACATTGGGAACTCCCCAAATGGGCCTGCCATTTCCCACCCAACCAACTTTCTTTTTCCAGCTTCCCCTAAACCACGTCCGGATCCAAAAATGCAACCTCAAATTTTTTCAGGGGGAAGGGCACCTTTGGGACGCGGGGGGGGAATCCTGAAACCCCTGTGAACCCTCCCCCAAACACAACGCGCCTGCGGTTTGGGGAAACCCACTTAAAGGGAGGGGGGCCCTTTGTGCCACCCTCCCCGGGGTCTCCCCCATGCCAGCCCTGAGCCCCTCCCCTTTTCCCCCTTTCCCGGGAAACAACCCGGATCTCCTGAGAGGTTGCGCCCCAAAAAATCGGGAAAAGATGTTTTTAAACCCACAACTACCCCCAACCCGCACTGGTTTTTCGTTGAACCTTTGCCAACCGACTCCAGTCTTACCCTGCCTGGTTTCCCCCCCGGGCCCAACGGGGGCCCCCCGGGATGGCCCCGGGGGGGGGGAACCCCCGGCCCCCCCCGAAAGGAAAGCCCGGGCCTGGGCGGGGGGCCATCACCTTCAAAACCCAAAACCCAATATCCTTTTTGGTCCCAAAACGTATGGGAAAGGGGACGCCTTTCCGCTGGGCCCGGAAAAGCCACGAAACGGAGCCAAGCCTGGCCCCCATACACCCTATATGCCTCCCCAATGGCATCCATATAGCAAAATAAACCCCGAACAATTCTGAGGGGGCCTTTTTTCCACTATCCCCACTCGCTAATATTTGCAATGCCCCGTAACCAAATTTTGAAACGTCCCGGGGGTATCAACGCCATCTCTTCTTCTCCCTTAAACTTCCCTTTTTTTCCCCCCGTCTCTTTTACCTTATCCAAATTTAACTTTTCCAATGGGAAAGGGGAGAAAATATTTCAAAGTATTTTGTCTTTCCAAAAATCTTTTCTTTACTTTTTCCTTTTTTAAATGCGCCCCCAGAGGGCCTTCAAAGCAAACTTAAAACTTCCCCCCTTTCCTTTTCGTCCAGTTCGCACCTTATCCCACCTTGTCTTTTAAAACCAAAATCTTTAAAAAGAAAACCCGTAAAAACCCCGAGCTTGTCCCAGCACCCGGAAAACCCACCCCCCTTTTCCCCCCACGGGGGGGGGGAACACATACCCGAAGCCACCCCAAAAACCCCCAAACCGAGATGGGGATACTTCTCCAAACCCCCCTAAAGGGCCCCGGGAAAACCCGGGGCCCTAAAAAACCCCAAAACTAAACCCCCCAAATCCAACCCTGCCGGGAAACCCGGGCCGACTGAAGAGACTTTTTCCCCAGGCCTGAAAACCCCGCCCCTCCCACCGGCGGCGACAAAACAGACAGGGGAAAAAGACTCACCGGGGTGCGCGGGTCTGTGAACCCCCGCCCCGGGCCCACCGGGCCCTGAAGCGGTTATCCCGTCGTCTGCCACTCCTCGACGATCTCCCCTCCACCCCCTCCGGGCCCGCCCCCTTGGGCCCCCAACCAAACGGAAAACCCTGGAAAGCATTTTCCGGGGACGACGAAAATCCCCGATGCACTCCCCCGCTGGGCCTGGAACCGAGTTCCGCCTTCCCTTTCTAACCTGGGGCCGGGCCCGAAAACCGCGCCGCCCCAAACCCCTAAAAGGGGGGTCCCCCCCCTGAAACCGCGGGCCGCCCGTCGACCTCCTTTCCCCGTAGAGCCGCCCCCCACCGAACCTCACCAACCCCTTTACCGGGCTCCCGCGCCCCACTGCCGACAGGAGGGCCCCGGCACAACCCCCACAAGGGCCCCGGCGGCTTCTGCCATGCTTTCCCCAGGGGCCCCCCTGCCCCAAGTTTTCCCTTTCCCGGCCCCAGCAGGGGGTTTCACGGGGCCCCAGCCCGCTCCGCTCGCCCTAAGGGTCCCGAGAGGGGGTCCACGGCGCAAAGCGGGGCCCCAGGGGGAAACTCAGGCTCAATCTGGGGTGGCCTAGTGCGGGCCCCGGGTGGGCCCCCCCCGGCCCGTAGCGCCCCCAAAGGGAGGTTGGGGGGAAGGGCCCGTGACCCCCTCCCCCAATGCCCCTTGCACCTGCTGCGGGACCAGTTTCCCCCCCACGTTTTCCCCGCAGCCTCCTGAGCTGCTCCAAATTTGATCAAACCCCCGCCCTTAAACACTCCGCGGCCCCACAGCCCAAGGAAAAGGGTCCACCCCTTTTTCAAATGCCTCTGCCTGATGGTGAAACCCCGGGGGCGGGGGGTATATATACTTTCCGCCCCCTTTAAACCCGCGGGGCGCCCCGCACGGCGCCCTTTACAACCACGTACCGGGGCCCTTCCCCACACCGCCACCGCGCCCACCCCCGTCCTGCCCACCCAAAAACCCTGCAGGAGGGCGGGGGCCCAGGTCATGTGGGGGCCCCCCTCCAAGGGGTGCCCCCCATGTCCCTCCCCGTTCTTACTTGAAAGCTCAAACCAAACCCCCTAGCTGCCCTTTTTCACACCCGGACCGCAAATAAAATGGACTAACTTTGTGCTACAGCTAAACCCCCCTCCCGTCAGGCCTTGTACAAAGGCTATGGAATTTCAGGGAATCTTTAAAACCCTTTTGAAGCAAATTTTCTATATCATATTGTTTTACGCAGAATGAAGAGTCATCCCTTCAAAAAATCAAGCCCCCAGACTTTCCAAATTTCCCGGGTAGCAACAGTCTCCCCTGCTGTTTGGGCTTTTTCCCCCTTAGGGAACATTCTAGGGATATATTTTACTGGGACCCCAATCCCCAAACAAAAAACCTCAGGGAGGAACCCCCTGCCCTCCTCTCCAGGGACTTCCCCTGGGGGATTTTTTGGCTCTTTAAACCAGGGACAGGGAAAACCCTTTTTTGTGGGCGCTTTCCCCGGGAAAAACCCTCTTCTGGCCTGGCCCCTCGCCGTCTCCCCCCAGCTGCCAAAAAAGGGAAAGTCACTCCCCCCCACAAATTCCACTTTGAGGGCCTCACATACCTCCAAAACATGATTGGCAGTCCTTCCTCCACAGCAACAGTCCATATACGCCAGTTAGTGCCAATCTTTATGTACTGCACCAATCTTGCCCTTCGCATCCTCCACCATATGTGAGGTTCCTTTCACGTCTGGACGCCCTCCGGGCCCGTCCTGGAGGTGCTTTAGCTCAGGATCACCGCTTGGGTCAAACGGATGGCACTTCAACATAAGGCACTCTGACAATGGCTTCTTCTTCAAACTGGCTTCCTCCTATTTTATTGCAGCACAGGTGTACAGCACAGCATCCAAAACAGCAGAATAAACAAAACCCTTAGGCCGTCTGGCCACTGACTACACACATTAGTCCCTCTCTATATGTGGCCTGGACCTAGCGTCCAGTACCACCAATGCACCTCAGGTCTCACCAAAGGGCATAGGCTTCCCTCAGCCTCTTGGGGGCTAGAGCTCTCTCCTTAGCTCTGCTGCTCCAACATCCAGGTAGCAGACCACGCCCCCGATCACTTGGAGAGACCGGCTTTTTATAGCCATCCCGGGACTGGCCCAAAACCTGACATGGAACCTGGAGACCTGGGACGCGGGAATAGCCACCCACCCATCTGCAGCTGTTCTGGGGAAGCCAACCCATAATGGCTGAATATCAGCCATGCTATATACAGCTGTCAGCAACCTAGTGTTGCTGACAGATAACAATTGGCTCCCCCCACCAAGCCCAGGCTCTTGGTGGCACGTCTCTACCAGGACGACTCCACCTAGTGGCAGAAACAGGCAACTACTCTTAGCCAATTTGCCACACAATCAATCTATATTTTATATTAACCCCTTACCGACCTGTGATGTATGGATATGTGGTTGTGCCAGTAAGGAGCCATTGAGTGGCTAATTAATACAGTGCACCATTCCTCCCTTCAATCGTCCCTTCCGCTATGAGATTGGTGGGTTACAATTGGTTACTATGGCATCTGGAAGCCTAATTAATGAAGGCAGGAAGTAAGAGAACCAATATCTTTGCACTCCCTTTTGCATTGTTTATAAAATGCTGAAGAGTGTACAGACAAGCGCACCCCTTAAGTGGTCAAGTACCCTAGAGGGACTCAAAGCTGAGGTAAATAAATAAAAATAAAATTGTATTAAAAGTATAACATTAAAGAAAAAATCCCCCCTTTTGCCATTTTACAAATAAAAAATAAATAAATAAAAAGTTACACATAATTGGAATCACTGTATCAGTAAAAGTCTGATCTACTAAAATATAATACCATAGAAGAAGAAAATTCCAAGCACCAAAATTGTGGGAGGAGAGGAGGTAGTTGGTCATTTCATGTTGCCAAAAAATTGTAATAAGTACTCAAAAAGTCACATCTATCCCAAAATGGTAATAAAATAATAAAAACTACACTTCAATCTGCAAAAAAGTATCCCACACTTGGGTTCACGGGTGGAAAGATAAAAAAGTCTCAGAAAATGACACTGCAGTGCTAAGTTAAGAGAGAATGCATTTTTTTTTGTTATAAGAACTAAAACATAACAAAAATCCTATGCATTGGTATAGCCAAAATCGTACCAATCTGTAGAATAAAGTTAACATATCATTTATACCGATAAGTGCACAGTACTTTTTTTTTTACATTTCACCATACTTGGAATTTGTTTTCTGTTTCCAGGTACATTGTGGGGAGGAAAAAAAATAAGAGACATAGTAGCATGACCATGAAGCTGCAAGGGGTTAAACAATATGTTAGCTGCAACAGGTTTACCCAATGTCATTCACTGCTTGTCATATCCAATACGCGAATTAGATAACACATCTGCGATGTACAATACACTAATTCTCACAACATTTCTGCAGTTCTACAGCACTGCATACAACATCACAAAGGCAACACAAACTCTTTGAGCGTTAAAGACATTGAAATAGTTAACGTTCCTGCCTAAGATAGAGATCTTAAGAGGAGGCGTCTAAAGGATTTTGGATATTCGAAGTTCACACAACTGCTCCTTTTGGCTTGAATAGCAGGCTGGATCTTATCTGACAGTATTAATTTTATGTTATGTTCATTGTTAATTTTGTTGCTTTATATCCCGGTGTTTTCTAGATATGTGTCTGTGATCATGTGCGTGTAACAGTGTATAGCCATTGGATATGGTTTTGCTATTTAACACCTGTGAAAGCTGTTGTCACGTCAAGGGAGGTACAGTGAGCCCTGACTGGAACCCAGCCCACTGTCCCTGCCTACTTGACGTGCTGCCCTAGGCGTCAGACGGCAACTGGGCGACAGTCCCTGCGCTGCTAAAGTGCTGGGGCCGTCAGGATGAAGACTAGTCAGACGGTCTGGGGCCATACCAAAATGGGAACGCCAAAGCCACAAATCAGAACCAGAGGGCTCAACGTAAACAAGCCGGGGTCAAAAGCCAAACAGGAGTGAGGTGCAAAATCAAAAGTCAAGCCGGGGTCAGGAAAAAAACCCGAGGCAGGTACCGGGAAAGCGCAATAAAAAATCCCAGTAGAAAAGGCAGCAAGAGAATATCGCAGACACCACTCACTAGCGGGGTTTTTAAATGGGCCCCCAGATACCCCCCCTGTATGTTGGACGGCTCCGGGTCCTCCATTGGCTGGTGCGACCGCATCGTGTAGGGGGGCTGGGAACTGTCATCACACACCCCTTAGCAACTGTCAAAAGGGGTGGGGTGCTGTTCAGCAGCTCCCGACTCTTCCCCCCCGCAAGCCAACCCTGTCCCTGACAGTCTCCCCCATTTAGGGGGGCCCCCGGCCCCCCCCCTGGTTGGGTTTTGTTGGGTGGACAAATTGAATTCCCCACTGGTCATCAGCAGGGATGGATTTACCCGGGAAACCCCTGATCTCTCTAGGACCTCCCTCTTCCAAGGACCAGGTATGCAGTGACCTTGGACCTTACGAGAATCCAAAATACGGGGATTTCTTTTCAACTCCCCCTTATACAAACCGGAGGGGGGGAGGTTTTAGGGGGGAGTAACAGGGAATGTACCTTTAAAAAGTGCCCGAGGAACTGTTATGTATTCGGAAGCAAGGGTAATTTCAGTCGATTGCCACTGGGTTAAAACCCCCTCCTGAAACCAATATGGGCCTCAAAAGCCGTGGAGTTTACCAGAGGAATTCATCGCAATTTTGGGTGGACAACCAATATTTATCCCCACCGCAAACCCTTTAAACACAGAGCAGTCTATCAAATTTTTCTTCTGGATGTTTGGGTTAAACCAAGTTCTCTGAACTGAGCCCCGACGTGCCCGAGTCTTTTAATGATAACATCCCCCCGCTGTGATCAGACGTAGATGGAAAGCCTTTTCCCTTGGTGAAAACCATATTACGTAAAAAGGCAGGTAAAGATGATTACATCCCGATTGTTTAATGGCAAAATTTAACCCGGTAGATTTTCCCCGTCTACCCGCTGAAGATACATAAAAACGGGGTTTTTGTGTTACCATTTGATTTACCCTCTCGTTGCCCCTTTTTCTGGGGTTTGGGAAGGAGAAGAGAAGGGGGGGGTGAACTCAGGCCCTTTCAAAAGGGGTCACAAAATCGAGAAAACGAATGAACCCCCCTGTCCGAAACAATATTTTTTGGGAAATCTGCGTTTACACGGTTTTTTATAAAAAGGGTTTAGCCCGTTTTTTGGGCACGGCAACCCCCTTAACGGGAAAAAGTGGACTTTTACTGTTCCCGGTCCACAACAACCCAAAAAACGTTTTGCCCCCCTTGAAGGGGAAGGTCCTCATAAAACCATGGAGATGTGGGTCAGGGAGTTCAGGTACGGTAGGGGGGAAAAATTTCCCCCGGGAGGCGGTTCTGGGAAATTTTGCCCGTCGCAGTTACAAAATTGCACATAGGCCTCCCAAACACGAGGCAATGACCCCTGTAATTATAGAAATAACTTTTTGTGCCAGCACTCCGGGTGCCAGAAACAAGAATGTGAAATTTTTTTTAAAATGCGTAGCCAAAAAATGGTGGGGACAAAGACCTTCGAAATGGACAGTTAAAGGTCTCTTCCCCTGGTGGGTTAATCAGTGGCTAAATCAGGGTAAATAGTGAGACAACATTTTTCCTTGGGCATATAGGTGGGATTCCGAGATGCGGGCTGGCACAAAAGTTTAGATAGGATCAGTTTTACATTTTTCGAACCAGGCTGAAATTAAAAACAAAGTTGAAGCGTGTAAAAAATAAAGCCAACAGCCTGACGTGGATTTAACCTTTTGCACTCCTAAAAAAGGGAAGTTCTTTTCGAGGCCAGAAACCCTTTTGCTTCCCCATTGAAAACCCCTGAAGCATGGAAGCAGCTGAGGGGCTTACCAGGTGTCAGGATTGGGTGAGGGTAGAACGAGGAATCTCCCCCCGGGGAGAGGCCTGCACTACCCCCCCATCCTGGGAGCCCCCCATCGTTGCCTGCAGGTTCCAGGCAACAGGGAAATTTTGGGATTTAGAGAGGGTGCCCCTGTTTTTAGGCCCCCGCCCCCATACCTCGGGGAATGGGAGCAAGAGTGGGAAAGGTTTGTCCCCACCAGGGGTTCCCCCAGGAGTGGGATTTCATTACCGCCCGGATTCGCCTGATTGCTTCTGTGGAAGGTTCTTTGCCCCCTTAGGGGACTTTTTGATGACCCGATAGGGAACTGTGGCCGAGACTAGTGACCACTTGAGGCAGGGAAAAAGACGGTGGAAGGGGAAATTTTTCTTGAATTTGTCGTGGTGCTTGTTTTGGGTGGAAGACCAGCTCTCAAAGCCGTTTAGATTAGGGGTTTGCTGAATATGTGAAGGATTTGTTGGTGGCTTACCCTTTCCCTTACTTTGATGAGGCCCTGGCATGCCCTTCTCTGGACAAAGTTTTTGGGAAGCTCGGGGGAAAAAGGTTTCCTCTCCGGGGGTCCACCCATGGTCATTAAAAAACCCCTTTTTTCGATTTAAACCCAGGGAGCCCCCTCAAGGGGGGTTCTTCCGCGAGCTGCAGGACCGAGGACTACTCGTCGCACCGGGGTTTTTGCTTCTACCCGTGGGACGATGGAACGGCATTCGGGGGGTGCTCCAAACGGGAAGACCAGGCCCCGAAAAAAATCCAGCGCCCAGGTGGGCGCAGGAAGATCACCTAGGCGAGCAGGATTTCCATTTTTTCCAAAAAAATTTCTGCTACCAGTTAAGAAATTATACTTGTCGCGTTGGTTCTGGGGGTGCGTTTGGGATTCTGGTGCTTCTAATTTTTGTTGAGCGTCTTTCGTCAAACGTTTAGGCCCCACCCTTTGGGCCGCTATTGAGTTTATGGGTAGGGCTATTTATCCCCCCCCTCCGGGGCACAATCCCAAAATTTACTCTGAGCTGGAGGGTGGGTTTCGACCGCCCGTGAAAGGGTGGTGGGCGTCTGTCCCT
>JAODAL010056909.1:0-23002 GCA_025379985.1 Phyllomedusa bahiana
CCTTTTCCCCCTTTCCCTTCCCTTCTTCATGCTCCCTCATACCTTATGTCCTTTTCTCCCCTGTTCTTTCTTCTTTTTTTCTTTCTTCTCTTTTTCTTTTTTTCTTTCCTTATCATCATATCCTATTTTGTTCCCAAAAATGTTTTCTTTTACTTTACTTTTCAGATGTTTTTTTTTGAAAAGGTCACTGCCCAAAACGTCCAAAATTATAACATCTTTTCCCAAATGTAAAATATTTACCGGGAGTATTTTTTGTAAGAATAGAACCCCCCTTAAATTTTCACAAAAAATAGTTATTTTTCTGGAATTAAAAAAATTAAAATTGGGTGTTAGTGGATTTTATTTTTTAAATTTTTGGGCAAAGGCCCCTTTCCATTTGCACGCCATTTTTCTAACTTTGCCCCAGTCTGACAAACCTTTTTTCACAATATAGGGGGGATGGCGGACATGATGTCCCAGATATGCTATGGATCAGGTCTGGGGAACGGGTAGGCCAATCCACAGCATCAATGCCTTCATTATGCCGGAACTATTGACACACTTCAACCACATGAGGCCTAGCATTGTCATGCATTAGAAGAAACCCAGGGCCCACTGTATCTATTAGGTCGACAACTCTGAGGTTTTCACCCTCATACCTAATGGAGAAAGGTACCACCCTAGACATGAAGGGCTGAATGGCTCTCCAAAGAAATGCCTCCCCCACACCAATACTGACCCACTGCCAAACTGGTCATGCTGGAGGATGTTGTAGCAGGGGAAAGTTCTCCACAGCATCTCCAGACTCTCCGACATCTGTCACATTTGCTCAGTGTGAACCTGCTCTCATCCATGGAAATCACAGGGCACCAATGTCAAATCTGTCAATCTTGGTGTCCTCTGACAAATGCCAATCGCCCTACATGTACAACACTGGCTTGTGGCCCTGACAGGTTGAGAAAACACATGGATATTAGTGGCCTGCTAGAGGTCATTTTTCAGGGCTATGGTACTGCTCCTCCTGTTTCTCCTTGCACAAAGGAGGAGGTAGCAGTCCTGATGCTGGGTTGTTGCCCTCCTGCGGCCCCCTGCACATCTCCTTGTGTATTGGTGTGTCTCCTGGTATCTACTCAATGCTTTGGACACTGTGCTGACAGACACAGCTAACCTTCTTGCCACATCTTGCATTGATGTGTCATCCTAAAATAACTGCATTACCTGAGCAACTTCGGTGGGTTGTAGACTCCAACTCATGCTACCTCTAGGGGTGAGAGCAATGACAAAATACAAAAGTAACCAAAATAGCCAAAAAGGATGAGAACAAAGTAATGATCTGTGGTCACCACCTGCAGAACCACTCCTTTATAGTTGTCTTGCTAATTGCCGATTATTTCTACGTGTCGTTTGTTCTGTTTGCACAACAGCAGGAGAAATTGATTCACAATCAGTGTTGATTCTCTTGATAGGTTGATTTCACAGAAGTGTGATTGACTTGGAGTTACACTGCATTGTTTAAGTGTTCCCTTTCGTTCTTTGAGCAACTTATTACTTTGTATTATAATCATATGATCACATAGACAAAAAGTAAAAATAAAGTTTGAATATACATAAAAAAACACAAAATCTTTTTTCCATTTAAAAAAACTAAAACTATGATACGCATAAGAGGTTGTATTTATAGCAATCAAATCTTTCACACCGCTAAGTATTATTTTTTGTCACATTAGTTTTTTCCTTCCTGCCTTCCAAGAGCTAAAACTTTCTTATTTTTCCACCTACATAGACATATGAGGGCAAACTTCTTCTGGGACAAAATGTATTTTGTAATGGTTCCATTGACTGTACCATATAATATACAGGCAAATTCCCCAAAATTTGAAGTGGTTTGGAATGTGGCAAAAAAACGTGTTTACGCCATTCTTTGCAAGGGTTTTTGTTTTTTGAGTGTTCACTCTTTGGTATAAAAATTTTGTTATGTTTAGTACTTTAAAAAAAATAAAAATTATGGCTTTCAGAATATTGTAACATATGTCAAATAATAATAATAATAATAATAATAATAATAATAATAATAATAACATCACTCCATCACTCCAGCCTAGCTACAAAACACCAGTGACTGTCTGTCCGCTGTCTCTGACAACATGTCTTCACTCCATCTGAAACTAAACCTCAATAACACTCAACTACTAGTCTTTCCGCCATCTACTAACCAACCCCACCCTGCTATTTCTGTTTCTGTATGTGGTACCACACCATTTCTCCTAGGCAGCAGGCCCCTGTCTACGGGTTTTATTTGATTCTGAGTGTACCTTCTCCCCATATATCCAATCCCTTGCCCGCTCCTGTCACCTGCACCTCAAGAAAATCTCCAAAATCCTTCCATTTCTCACTGTGGGAAACGACTCAAACTCTCATTACTGCTCTTATTCTTCTCGTCTTGACTACTGCAACTCCTTGCTTATCGTCTCCCTCTCTGCAAAACTCTCCCTCTCCAATCTGTCCAGAATGCAGCACCAGGCTTGTCTTTCTCTCCAGCCGCTATACTGATGCCTCTACCCTGTGTCAGTCACTGCACTGGTTGCCATCCAGTACAGGATACAGTATAACTCACACTCTAACCCATAAAACTCTCCACAGCGTGTTTCCTCCCTACATCTCCTCCCTAGTCTCTGTCTACCGCCCTACCCATGCTCTCCGCTCTGCTGATGATATCAGACTACATTCCTCAATCATCCGAACCTCCATGCCCGCCTACAAGATTTCACACGTGCGGCACCAATTCTCTAGGAATATGCTACCGAGGGCGATCAGGCACATTCACACCTTCACTTTTTAAGAGGCCCTGAAAATACATCTTCTCGTCTGGCCCACCAAGATCCCTAATGTAATCACAACATCTGTCACTTCCTGCACTTGGGCAATCACAGGCACTTATCTGTATATGACTGTTACTTGTCAGTGTGCAGGTTCATCCATTTTTCATGTAAACCACCCCCTATTTTATGAAACACATGGCTGGACCATTGTAAACTTGGCACTTCTTACCGTATGTTTCACCCATACACCCTAATAGATTGTAAGCTCTCACGAGCAGGGCCCTCACACCTTGTGTCTCATTTGTAAGTACTTTTAATGTGTAATGACTGTATGTTTACCCTTGAATTTGTAAAGTGCTGCGGAATATGTTGGCGCTATAGAAATAAAGATTATTATTATTATAATAATAATAATAATAATTATAATAATAATAATAATATGATTTATTCATGTGAGGATTGGCCTGTAAAAAGAGGTGTCATTTGAAAAAGGGAGGAATATAGACAACCCATTCCAGTAGGTAGGTAGGTAGGTATATAGGTCCCCTCATTAGGTAAGTAGATATATAGGACCACCTCAGTAGGCAGGTATAGGTCCTATTAGTAGGAAACTTTGTATATAGGTACCTTTGCTAGGTATATAGGCCTCCTCAGTAGGTAGACTCCCTGCTCCCAAAAGCTCCCTTACTTTGCAATAGCATAGAGGTATATGCACATCCTGAAGACATGCATACAATTAAGAAGGCTGCCCTGTGGGCAGATTGCTGGTTCGACGGAGAAGCGGGTTTATCCAGTGCACAAGACCCGGATAAAACTGCCTAGTGACGCCCCAAGATTTAAGCATGCTAAATGTGGTCATTTCTTTACTGAAGAAAATGATCCAATATCTTATATCTGTTAGTGCTAAAAAGTATGTGAATCTTTGCTTTCAGTTTCTGGTAAAATCCTCATGCAGCAGTAAACGCATCTAAACCTTTTTGCTTATTGCAGATTTTTATCTCAATCCTCCATACAAAGCAGCTTTAAAGGGGTTTTACCATGAAGGTATTTCATGTCATCTAGTCCTCTCTTTAGCTTTGAGTGTGTTTAAGAGGGGGGCCTGTGTAATTTGTTTGAACTGCAAAGTATGTGACCAGCAGGCTTGACATCATCATGCCTTTACCCACAGTGTGCTCACTACTAAGTCTCTAATCAAACAAGTCTAGTCAAGAAACCTAAAATACAAGAGCTATATGTAACTACAATGTAACTGAGTGGCTAGCACGTCTGCCTTTCAGCATTGGGTTTCTAAGTTTAAATCGCTGCAAACTGACATTTGGATTAGATTTTTTTTAAATGCACATACCTAATTGAGATGTCTTTTTTTAATGCTTATCTGTACTGTTAGACAAATTACTAAACAGTTGAGAGGACAGGAATAGAAGTAGGGCACCTAGGGTTGAACACTTGCTCAGTAGTGAGCGTTTGTAATTACTAGGCAGTGTAGAGACTGGAAGTAGCTGCCTGAGAGAAGAGGTGTTATGGTTGTGCGGCTTGGAGTGAGGGGCTCTTGTCACCTGTCGTATCCCCTGGAGACAAGCTGTACACTATGGATCACTAAGCTAGCAGCTAAAACACAAATGGTACAGAATTTTTAATAATGATGAATGGTGAAAATGTTTATTATTTAATTTGCAATTTTATTTGGTGGGAAAACCCCTTTATGTTGGGTTGCCTCTCATGAACTGTTTTGTTTAGGTTTTGCCACAACATTTATAGTGGATTAAAGTCAGGGCTTTAGCCATTCCAAAACTTTAACTTGTTATTCTTCTTTAAACCCTTAAGCACCAGGCCTGTACATATATAGTTTTTGCCTCCCTGCATTTCAAACCACCATAACACTTTTTTTTTTTATCAATAACACAGAAAACTTGTCTTGTGGACATAAGTGTTTTTTTGCATTTTTAAAATAATTTTTTACACCATTCACATTTCACGCTAAATAGCTTGTTAGACTAATTATACAGATTATTACAGCCATGTGGATACCTAATATGTGTAAGTTTTTTTTTATTGTGTAATGTATGCACAATATTTTTTTATTCAATATTTATTTTATGTTTTTCACTTTTTTAACTCCCATTAAGAGATAACTATTTAACACTTTTTTTTTTAACTCCTGTTGTCTGATACATTACACTATGGGCTACATGTATGAAAACTGTCAAGTTGTAAGACTTTCTTTGTTGCTAAAGCAACCAATCAGAGGTTCCCTTTCATTTTTTAGAGCACTATATGAAATATAAGGAGAGCCCTGATTCGTTTCTATGGGCATCAAAGAAAGACTTACACCCAGATAGTTTTCATACATTAGGTCCTATGTGTCAGTATGTATTATGTCAGTGTGCCCTGACAGCAGGCTTGCTATACAGACAGCACTGGGGCTACTTTAGGTCCTCAGGGCTGACTGTATAGATAAAGCCCCAGGCTTCATCAGGTCCCTGGGAGTCCCAGTGACTAAATGGAGCAGGGGAATCCCCTTTGATCATGGACCACGGCAATCAAAGAATTAAACTGTAGGGATCAGAGGCTTGCTCTGGTCCCTGCCATTCACAGAGACTGCTCTAATCCCTGATGATGCAACTCTTGTAGCGAAACATGTCGGGGAGGTTAGGACTAAGGGCGACATGTATGATCGGACTTTTCGCCTGTTTTTTGGTGTAACTTGCGCCTCCCGGCCCGAATCCCCCTGTCGGATGCAGGGATGTGGTGTTAGGCGCAGCGTTCGCCACTTTCAGCTGCGCCCCGCATGAAGGTGCATAGAAGATCGTGTCAGAAATCTCGGCGCTCAGCACCGTGAAGCATGGAGTAGGATTCCAAAAAAATTGCCTTTATAAAGGCGGAAAACATTCTTAGAAAAGAGCTCAAACCTTAAAAATAAAAAATACATAAAAAAAAAATCACTTTCCAAAAATCTAGAACGGTGCTACATCAAGAATTAGGATATTGGAAATTGCCGGGAAATACAGTAATTCAAATTCTGAAAGCGCTTCTCATTGGTCGGCAGAAACCGGCCAATCAGAATAGGAGCGACAGTGAACCATTAAAACGTATGGAGAACTATTGACCAATCAGAATCAAAGGCGGGGCAGTTCCAAATACAGTAAAAATGCTGAAAAGAGCTGATTGGCTGAGCTAGCGGGGGCTTGGCTATCTCGGCCAATCAGAATAGGAGCGACAGGGACCCATTCTAGCCTATGGAGAACTTTGAACCAATCAAAATCAAAGGCGGGACAGTTCAAATACAGTAAAAATGCAGAAAAGAGCTGATTGGCTGAGCTAGCGGGGGCTTGGCTATCCCAGCCAATCAGAGCGCGAGCTACTTCTCCCATTGTAGTCTATGGAGAGATGGGCGCAATGCAATCTCGGCGCTCAGCGCCGTGTGGCATGGAGTATGAATAAAAAAATAATTTTTATTAAGTGTAAAACATTATCAGATAAAGCGCTGAAACCTTCTATAAAAATAAAGCATTTAAATCCCTTTCAACGCGTTTGACGCCGAGACCAGCGCTACATAAGGAATTTCAGTAGAGAGAATTGCCGGGAAATACAGTAATTCAAATTGTTTAAGCTCTTCTGATTGGTCGGCAAAAACCAACCAATCAGAATAGGAGCGACAGTGGCCCATTCTAACCTATGGAGGAGAATTGACCAATCAGAATAGGAGTGACAGGGACCCATTCTAACCTATGGAGAAATATTGACCAATCATATTCAAAGGCGGGACAGTTCAAAATACAGTAAAAATGCAGAAAAGAGCTGATTGGTTGAAGCAGTGGGGGCTCGTCCTCCTTAAGCCAATCAGAGCGCGAGCTACTTTCTCATGGAGTTCTATGGGGAAAAGAAATTCCGAGCGAGATCTGTGATTGGCTAAGTTAAAAGAGGTGCGGTTATTTTGACCAATGGGAGAGCGAGCGACGCTCCTATGGGTTTTCTAATGTAATCTGAAATAAAACTGTACATTACCGAAATCAAATGATAAGAGTACAGAAGTTGTCCCGATGTGTATATAAAATGAATATTAATATGGGTGTAAAGAAAAAAAAAAAATTAATTCACTAAAATCATTTGTATTTCTTTATTTTCATTACACCAATACTATTGATCCTTGGCTAACGAAAATAAAGAAATAAACATGATTTTAGTGAATTATTTTTTTTTTTTCTTTACCCCCCATATTATTATTCATTTTAATATACACATCGGGCAACTTCTGTACTCTTATCATTTGATTTCGGCCATGTACAGTTTTATTTTAGATTGCATTAGAAAACCCATAGGAGCGTCGCTCGCTCTCCCATTGGTCCAAATAAACCGCGCCTCTTTTAACTTAGCCAATCACAGAGCTCACTCTGAATTTCTTTTCCCATAGAACTCTATGAGAAAGTAGCTCGCGCTCTGATTGGCTAAGCTGGACGAGCCCCCGCCGCTTCAACCAATCAGCTCTTTTCTGCCTTTTTACTGTATTTTGAACTGTCCCTCCTTTGAATATGATTGGTCAATATTTCTCCATAGATTAGAATGGGTCCCTGTCGCTCCTATTCTGATTGGTCAATTCTCCTCCATAGGTTAGAATGGGCCACTGTCGCTCCTATTCTGAATGGCTGGTTTTTGCCAACCAATCAGAAGAGCTTAAACAATTTGAATTACTGTATTTCTCAGCAATTCTCTCTATTGCAATTCCTTATGTAGCGCCAATCTCGGCGACAAACGCGTTGTTAGGGATTTATCTGATTTATTTTTTAGAGAAGGTTTCAGCTCTTTATCTGATAATGTTTTACACTTAATAAAAATGATTTTTTTTATTCATACTCCATGCCACACGGCGCTGAGCGCGGAGATTGCATTGCGCCGATCTCTCCATAGACTACAATGGGAGAAGTAGCTCGCGCTCTGATTGGCTGGGATAGCCAAGCCCCCGCTAGCTCAACCAATCAGCTCTTTTCAGCATTTTTACTATATTTTGAACTGTCCCACCTTTAATTTTGTTTGTTTCAAACTTCACCATCGGCTAAACTGGGTCCCTGTCGCACCTTGTCTTATGGGCCGAGATACCCAAGCCCCCGCTAGCTCAGCCAATCAGCTCTTTTCTGCATTTTTACTGTATTTTGAACTGTCCCGCCTTTGATTCTGATTGGTCAGTCGTTCTCCATAGGTTTTAATGGTTCACTGTCGCTCTTATTCTGATTGGCCGGTTTCTGCCGACCAATGAGAATAGCTTTCAGAATTTGAATTATTGTATTTCCCGGCAATTTCCAATATCCGAATTCTTGATATTCCACCGTACTAGATTTTTGGAAAGTGATTTTTTTTAAATTATTTTTTATTTTTGAGGTTTGAGCTCTTTTCTGAGAATGTTTTACGCCTTTATAAAGGCGATTTTTTTTTTCATACTCCGCACGGATATCTTTAATGATTTCTCGCTGTTTTCCAGCCTGTCTCGAATCGGAACACATCTTCGGCGCAGTCCCTTCTGCGCCTAAGTCCCTTCTGCACCCCATACAGTGGCGAGGCGCAGGGGACTTTACACCGCATGTATGAGTGCACTACCTCGGCCGGCGAATCACAGGCGCAGCGCCGCACTGCGCCTAAGTACCGCACTACGCCCCAAACACCGGCAAGGCGCGGCGGACTTTACATAGGATGTATGAGCGCACCCCAGTGCCGACATAAATCAGGCGCAAATTTCGCCAGAAAACCGTCGGAAAGGTGCGCCCCGACATGGCGAGATTCATTCATGTCGCCCTAAGATTTTAAGTAGCTAGCCTGATCTCTTCTTATTGTTCCACTGCAGTTTGCACTACAGAGGATAATTGTAGGAGCTATGTAGCTAAAGAAGATGATATTTAGTATAGAGCCCAATGCAGAATAATTTTCAGATAGCAACACACTTCCCTGAGCTTATAGTATGTATAGATAGTTATGTGGCAACAATTCAGCCACCTAAAATACTCAGGGTATGTAAGCTGAGGAAGGTGACAAATTTACAGCTTGTGTGCCTTGAGCAATAGTGCATTATTTACTATTCATGGATTACTGCCCAGGTGAAGAGGCACGTTTACTTATACTAGGAATTGAGAGGATTCCCTTTGATATATCGGTTCCAGATTGGTTACCCTTGAATGGTAAATTAGAGTTTTGGCAGCTATTATTTTAATTGTGTGGTATTTATAGTTTATTAATAGTGGTTATTAAAAGTTAAGTATTATTTTCTCCTAGTAGAGTTGTAGGAGAAGAGTTCAAGATTGCCTTTGGCAAATGTGGAACTTAAAACAGATAGTCACACCAAAAAAAATAGTAAGTAAAGTCTACCATAGTTCTATGTTATGTTGGCATCACTTTTTCAACATCCTTTTATTTGTTTAGGACATAAGGAGGCTTTTAAATTTCGTAGCACTTAACATTTAAGAAAATTTGCAACACAGGTTGTTTTAGGGACTATTCCAGTTCTGATGTGGCTTTGAGGGGTTTGTATGTTAGATACCCTCATAAATGACTATCTTAGAAACTGCACCTGTCAAGATGACAGACATGCTGGAAAAGGCATGTCTGTCACTAGCTTGTGCTGTCCCCAGCAAGGGGGGCATAATCTATGTGACAGGTTCTCTTTAAAGGCTTTATCTCACTGTACTTTTTCACAGAGCTTGCTTTTTGCAACCAGTTTTAGGCTTCCACTTCCACTTGGTTAGGCTGAGCATATGCATATGTCATGCCAAGTTGTAGTGGTTCAGAGCCATTGATCAGGGTTAGAGAGGCCCAAGTTGAAGTTTTGCACCAGGGCCCATGAGCCTTCAGCTATGCCCCTGGTAGGCAAGGTTAAGAGAGGTGGGTTGAGGACTTCTAGAGACTGACAAATTTACCATGATGACAGAAATTTGTAAAAATTATACCTGCTCATTTTCTTTTCCGTTTCACAAATAACCAAAACATTCTAGCCAAGAATACTACAAATTCAGATTAGATTATTAAGTGTTTGCCACTGAAAACAATAAAAAAAAATATTATTGCAAAATTCCAAACATTTATTTAATGTTACTCAACATCTGATATTACCTTCTCCATGGTTGTATTAGTAACTCCATACCCAGAGATGTGAAGATCCGACAGATTGTCATCTAATCTCTTAAAGAGTGATTTGCATATTGTTGCACCCATTTCTCCTGGTATAAAAAATACTAGCTCAGTATTGCTGTTTCCTTTAAGAAATGCTGATGGAATGCATTCTTGTACTAATGCAGTGATTTCAACAATATTTATAAATTCATTCTACAAAAAAATATGAAAAACTTTACATATGTATCAAGAATTTACTGTTTGGAATTTCAGTGGAACATGGAAAAATACAAACCTTTTTTGTAAGTGTTAGCTCGTGACCTTGTCCATATTTATTTTTCAGAAATGATGGAGATCCACAGCACGTTAATGTTCCCTGCTGGATAATGGCAATTTGATCACTAAGAATATCTGTCTCATCCAAATTATGAGTAGTGAAAATAATGCTGCGCCCTGTAAAATTTAAAATTGACAAAATATAAGAGTGAATATAAATGGATTTTTTAGCATACATTTATATATGTTATTATTTATAAGAAATTGGTTAAAAATATCCGAAAAGAATCAATATCAACATAGATCCATTATTCTCAGCCTGTTTTTCAAGATATGTATAAGGGGGGTTTCACTACATATGGGCGAATTGATTCTAACGAAGTGGAATTCGTTTAGAATTTCAGGAAAACTTTGGTTCTGAATGAATTCGAAGTTTGGGGTACTTCGCGTGAACGAAGTGTGCTTTTGATTGATAAAACGGCTGCGAGCACATGGCATTACATGGGGCAAAGAACTCTGGGAGGATGACGGGCATAGCCTGCATGACATGTGCAGAGATGAAGCCAATCAGAGACCGGCGGGATTCTGTGACGTCACCCGCAGCACTATATAAGTCCGAGCGCAACGCTGGGAGCTCATACCGCTTTCACTGTACTGATTAGGGAAGGTGCTGCCACGGCTGCTAATGATATCTCTTACTAAAGAACTCATTTTTATACAGCGATTTTTGGGGGGTGTCACAGCTTGTCTCAGAGACTGCTTCTCTTAACATTCTAATTCTGATTTTGTGGGGTAATGGAACTGAAGTCCAGTGTGCGTCCAATGCAGCTGCATATACATTTTAATGCTATCTGCTCACAGCACATTGAATATCCAAGTGTTATCTAAGCCTGTTCCTGTTGTATTCATTTAAAGAACCAGCGTTTTTACAATCCAAATACCACTTTTGGTTGCTCAATTCTTTTGCGCAATTTACCTCCAGAGGTTAATTAAGCGTTGTTCTGCTGTTGTGGTGACTAAAAGAAACCGTCTTTTCACCGCCAAAAAAGAAATTTTTTTCCTGTAGCATAATTCATAACCGAAGGTTAATTACAAGTTTTTCTCTTGCTGTGTACCGTAAAATACACGCCATTGTAACACACTACAAAGCTGGTAGTTTTTTGTTGCTTAATTATTTTGCACAATTTACATTCAGGGGTTAATTAAGCGTTGTTCTGCTGTTGTGGTGACTAAAAGAAACCGTCTTTTTCACCGCCAAAAAAGAAATTTTTCCTGTAGCATAATTCATAGCCGAAGGTTAATTACAAGTTTTTCTCTTGCAGTGTACTGTAACATACATGCCATTGTAACACGCTACAAAGCTGGTAGTTTTTGGTTGCTCAATTCATTTGCGCAATTTACATCCAGGGGTTAATTAAGTGTTGTTCTGCTGTTGTGGTCACTAAAAGAAACCTTCTTTTTCACCGCCAAAGAAGCAATTTTGCCTGTAGCATAATTCATATCCGAAGGTTAATTAAGCCTGTTTGTGCATTTACATTCAGTAAAATACACAGTGTTTTTAAACAACACATACAAGTAAATTTTTCCTGGCCATTTGAGGAGCGCAATTTATATCCAAGGGTTACCCAAGCTTGTTAGTGGGTTAATTTGGAGTCAAATACAGGGTGTGTATCTATCATATACAGATATCTTCATCAAACAGTGTCTGTACATTTTAGAACAAACAGTATGTCAGACAGAGAGGTGGCAGGCTCTTCACCTACGAGTGGCAGTGGCACAAACATTCCTGGAACAGGCCCAGGTCGCAGCACAGCAAGGGGACATCGCAGCAGGGGTCACTAGGTGAGACCACAACTGCCGCTGTCATCTAGTGGCCGTGTGTTGTTCAGCAACCAAATGGTTCTTGATTGGTTGACTAGGTCATCCACTTCCTCCCAGATGACATTTGACAACCCCAGCCAAGAGTCGGTGGGAACATCAGACACAACCCTTAGTTGGCATGGCGCGGAAGCGGGTCAGCGGCCCTCACCTGTCCTCAATCCGCCTCTCCCATCCGGTTCCCTCAGCCGGAGCTCTACTATGTGGTCTGGGCTCAGCGCCAATATATAGAGAGGATGAACAATGTGAGGAGGGCAGTCAGCAGCTACTTGGCAGCAAAGAAATGGGGCCAATATCCCCTGCTTCTTGCAGTAGGCGGCAAAGTATAGATGTGGAGAGTGGCATGGGCGGTCATGTTGTGAGGGGTCAGCCTCTGCATAACAAGACCGGTGATGAGGACAGCAGTGATGATGAAACACAAATAGATGATGATGTATCCGACCGCACTTGGGAGCCGGGTGAGGAGAGGGCTTCATCATCGTCAGGAGAAGAGGGCGCCAGCTGGCGCAGCCAGCAAGTGGGTTGTGTGGCCGTGAGTCAGCAGGATAGCAGCAGTGTGAGGTCGGGAGGCAAGCGGCCACGGGGTAAAAAACCCGCTTCGCAGGTCCAAGAAAGTAGTGGTACAGGGGCTCAGTGAGGCAGCGGCGGTAGAAATCACTCAGTGTGGAGCGTTGGCGGTAAAATCAGATACTCAGCGGTGTGGCAGTTCTTTACTAAGACACCGGAGGAGCCGAATATGGGTATATGTAGAATCTGTGGGCAGAAAGGGAAGCGTGGCCAGGGAGCTAATGTTGGCACCACGGCTCTGCGTCAACACATGCAGCGTCACCATCCGGTGGCCTGGGAGAAACGTGGCTCAGATGTGGTGGTCCATTCTGCCGCCGCAGCAACAGCAGCAGCAGCGCCCAGTGGCACGCATGCCATTGCAGCCAGTCAAGGCTCCATCACCTCTGCAGAAGGGAGCTGTTTCTCTTTGCCATCATCTCCCGGTCCAGATGCTCCTACTCCTCGCTACTCATGGCGCCAGCAGTCGTTCAGCGAGGCGATTGCAATGAGACAACAGTATGCGTCCAACCATCCTAAGGTGCAGAAGCTGACCGTGCTCCTGTCCAAGTTGTTGGTACTGCAGTCCCTCCCTTTCCAAATGGTGGACTCTGCACCGTTCAGAGAACTAATGGCTTGTGCCGAGCCGAGATGGAGAGTTCCAAGCCGTAATTTCTTTTCCAAAAAGGCAGTACCAGCACTTCATAAATATGTAGAACAGAAGGTGGGCCAGTCCTTGAGCTTATTGGTTTGTTCCAAGGTGCATGGCAGCGCGGACGTCTGGAGATGTAACTACGGTCAGGGCCAGTACATGTCCTTTACAGCCCACTGGGTGAATGTGCTTGCTGCCCAGGCACACCAACAACTTGGACAGGAGACGACGCTTTCTCCTCCACGTTGTCAAACTGCGGCTCCTGCGCCAATGTCCGCCTCCTCCTCCTCCACCACCACCATCATCTCAGCCTCCACAAGTACTGCTCCATCATACCACATGTGTAGGGCACAGCAGTGTCACGCAGTTCTACACCTGGCTTGCCTCGGCGAACGAAGTCACACAGGGGAGGAACTGCTCCGCGTCATGCAGCAAGAAATCGATGTGTGGCTTTCTCCGTGCCAACTGCAAATCGGAACCATGGTGACAGACAATGGGAGAAACATGGTGTCCGCGCCGCACCGAGGAGGGATGGTCCATGCGCCCTGCATGGCGCATGTGTTCAATCTGGTTGTGAAAAGGTTCCTGAAGTCTTCCACCGATCTTCAGAAGATTCTGAAAATGGCCAGGAAACTGTGAATGCATTTCATCCATTCCTACAAAGCCAGGAACACCCTCCTCGAATTGCAGCGGCAGAACGGCCGCCCCCAACACACTCTGATATGCAATGTTTCCACCTGTTGGATTTCCAGCCTGCCCATGTTTGGGCCTACTGTATGAACAGAGAAGGGCCATTAACGATTTTTTGATGATCCAGGTGGACGGGAAAGTACTCCCTGTGAAAACTTTGATGTCAGCCAGTGGCAGCTCATGCGTGACAGCTGCCATTTGTTGAGGTCATTCGAGGAGGCCACGTTATATGTCAGTCGCCAGGATTTACGGGATGAAAAAAAACGTCATTCCACTGCTTCATGTCCTGGAACAGATGCTGAAAAATCTGTCTGTGCAGGGGACTGGAGACGTGGCGACTACATCTCGCGGCCAGATGAGTCCAGTGGGGACTGAAATGGAGGAGGAGGAGGATATTGGAGCATAAGCATTGTCTGGTGAAATGAGTGGATTTTCTACCCAGGTGACAGGAGAGGAGGAGCAGGAGCTGCTGGAGTAGGTAGATGGAGATGAGGAAGACGAGGCAGATGACCCGCAAGCACCGTGGCAGTATACAGTGGAGATGGAGGCAGGGAGGCCCTCGGAGTCACTTGTGCAGATGGCCCGCAGCATGCTGATTTACTTGGCTAGTGACAGCTGAATAGTCACCATCCGGCAGAGGGATGACTTCTGGCTCTCCACCCTATTGGACCCTCACTACCGGTCCAAAATGGGAGCCTTTTGATGAGCTTCTGAGAGGGAGGACAAACTCAAATACTATAGGGAAATCCTCCGTAGTGAGTTGGCCGCTGCCTATGTGCGGCATCGTCCCTCCTCTGACAGGTCTGACCTGGGGGTTCTTCAGCGCTCACGTACTACTGCCGTGGCTGCTGGGGAAAGTGGGGGGGTAGGAGCAGTACCAGCTCCATCAGCAGCAACCTAAGTCTGTAGTCACTGATGAGCAGCTTACTTCACCCGCCTAGTGAGGAGGGCAGTCGCCAGCAGCAGTAGCAGCAGCAGGACCTGGAGCAGACCCTGAACCAACAGGTGGTGGCCTACTTGGACAGCACTCTGCCACCCCAGTTAGAAGATCCACTGAACTACTGGGCAGCCAAACTGGATGTGTTGCCGCAGCTTGCTGAGTTTGCAGTGGAGAAGCTGTCCTGCCCGGCCAGTAGTGTGGCATCAGAGCGGGTGTTCAGTGCGGCGGGGGCCATCGTTACCCCAAGGAGAACCCGCTTGTCCACGGAAAATGTGGAACGACTGACCTTTGTCAAGATGAATCAGACGTGGATCGGCCAGGATTTCCACACACCAATGCCTTAGGCGTCAGACTACATCAGCCATGACGCCTCACCCAAACTGTGAGAAATGAGTCTGGGTTCAAACTACCTGCCTCAGTCACTATTCTGATGCCGCCACCCGCCTGATGCCACACATCAGCTGCCAGTTTCTCCATCAGCTTACCACCATCTTTACCAGGGACTGGTATTGCCACCCACCTCCACGCTCTGTCATTGTGCCACTCTATGACCTCATGGTGCTGCTGCTGTTGCTGGTGCCATGACATCCACACTGTGTCATTGTGCCACTCTGTGGCCTACTCCTGTTTTTGCCACCTCCAGAATGTCATTGTGCCACTGTCTGACCTCATGCTGCTGCTGTGGCTGCTGCCGTAACCTACACACTGTGTCATTGTGCCACTGTCTGACCTCATGCTGCTGCTGCCATCACCTCCACTCTCTGTCATTGTGCCACTCTGTGGCCTACTCCTGTTTTTGCCACCTAAAGAATGTCATTGTGCCACTGTCTGACCTCATGCTGCTGCTGCCGTGACCTCCACACTGTGTCATTGTGCCACTCTGTGGCCTACTCCTGTTTTTGCCACCTCCAGAATGTCATTGTTCCACTGTCTGACCTCATGCTGCTGCCGTGACCTCCACACTGTGTCATTGTGCCACTCTGTGGCCTACTCCTGTTTTTGCCACCTCCAGAATGTCATTGTTCCACTCTCTGACCTCATGCTGCTGTGGCTGCCGCCGTCACCTCCACACTCTGTCACTAATGTTGCCACCTGAGCTCTCAGCTTGTTTTTTTCCACCTTTCGCTGGCATGACTTTATCAGGCTACATTCCCGCTTCAGTTGTTTGGTAAGTTTTGCCCTCTTAAGTGCCCAGGGAATTTTATAGTGAAGCGATTCTAAGAGCGGCGGCAGTCATCTGCGTGTCATATTGAAACACAATATTGTATGAAGACCAAACCAAGCTCCCTCTGCATATTTAAACATGGCACAACGTTCTACAGCACCCTGCAGGCTCTGTGCAGCCTGGAAATAGCTGTTTTTTAACGTGATTCGAACCGAAATGAATTTTGTCGGAAAATTCGGCGAAGTGACCGAATCGAATTTCTAGGTTTCACACACATGGCATTTTTTGGAAGAATGCTGCAGATTTTGTGACAGTTGTTCATTTAGGGCGGCATGTATGAAAGGGGCTGCGGCTAATGTCTGGCGCCTTTTCAGCCCGATATCAGGCGCAGCCCTGTTCATACATGTTTAAATCTCCCGCACGCCACCTCCTGCACGCGGGGCGCACTAGAACCGTAGCGAAGCTACATATTTATAGCTTCGCTACAGAATTTCTAGGCGCATTACATCTGGAACAGGAATATCACTTTCAAAGTGGTATACCTGAGCCAGAAATGTCACCCTAGCGTTAGAATGCGCCTAATTCATGACCCATTGTGGAGCAGCTTCATAAATAAAGTGCATTCTATGCCATTATTATATGCATGTCATTTGGCGTTCACACGTCGAATTTCATGCATGTTGCCCTTAATGTTTTAAGTCAGAAGCTGGACTTAATTTAAATGGATTAGGAAATAGAAATAAATAACTAACGTTCCTCCTTCTCGCTGGATCCGTGTCTGATCTGTGTATGCTTTGTCAAGCATTTTGTGGCATTATTGTCACAAACCTCCACTGTAATTTTTCTGCTGAAAAAACACACATCTAAATGTGTGTTGCGTGCGATATTTGATGCAAATTTTCTTACATTATAAATCATGTAAAAAGAAATCATTAAATCACATGATTAGTTAAGGGAGAAATGTACCCGAAAAAAGAAGCACCTAAAAACAAATGTACCTAAACACATTTTTTTTTTTTTTTTAAAAAGAATCCATTTTTTGGTCAACAAACACCATCAAAAATGTCTGCATGAAGGAAAAGTATTGGTGGTTTAAAAACAGTAGAAATAAATTAAGTACACATTAACTAGAAGATAATGTTATGCAGCCTCACTATCCTAACAGGTACAAACACAAAAATGGAGGTGGAAAGAGGGACAATAAAACAAAACACTCATAAAAAAGATATGAGAAAATCTTATGTAATTTGTATTCTGTACATATAAAAACAAATATTAAGGCCAACAGTATATATGCATCACCCCACAATAGAGAGACCCATATATGTGCAAAGTCTACATGACAACCATGCATATATACTTGAATATACATGTAAGGTGCTTTTGATTTTTTAACACCTTACTGCCACACCTGCCTGATAGAGCCCCATTCTTTAAAGCTGACATATGGTACTTTGTGTGGGAATAACTTGTTGATACTTTTACCCATCCCTGAGATTCAGAAAAAAATTTTCTCGTGACACATTGCACTTTAAGTTAATAAGAAATTTTGGTCCATGCAATCCTTGTTTATTTGTGAAAAATATCAAAATATTGTGAAAATTTAGAAAATTTTCAATTTAAAAAAATGTATGCAGATAGTTATTCCACACAAAATAGTTTATAACTAGCATCTGCCATATGTTTTCTGTAGGTTGGCATAATTTTCTAAATGTCTTTTTATTTTTTACGACATGAGGGGGCTTAAAAATGTAGTAGTAATTTTCCGCATTTTCAAAAAAATTTGCAACATACTTTTTTTAGGGACCAGTCCAGTTCTGATGTGGCTTTGAGTGGCCTATATGTTAGATACTCCCAAAAATGGAGGGGGGGACACAGTTCTGCCATTGTTTTTGGTCTTCAGTTTTACAGTGTTTGCCGTGCAGTATATATGACATGATAAGTTTATTCCATTTCATTTGCTGTGGGATGAACGAAAATCGCAATTCTCTGACTTTTTTTTTTTTGTTTATTTTAACCCGTTCACCGTGCGGGTTATTTAACGTGACAGGTTTATAGGCTAGGGCATGGCTGGGCATAGTGACGGCATAGGCAGCCCAGAAGCCTTTGTAAGAGAAGCCATTGGCATCTGCGATTACATCGTGGCAGTGCCGATGGACATGGAGGAAGCTCCCTCCCTTTGTCTTCCCATTAGCTGCGGCAGCAAAGGGGTTAATATACAGCTGGTTCCATGCTGCGATCGTGCAGGCCCTGCTTGAATGTCGGCACAATGTCCAGGATGTACCTGTATGTCCATTGTCGGATGTTAAAGGGGTTAAAGTGCCAATAATATACATCAGACATAAAGTAATTTAATAAATAATTACAAAGATCAAATAGTCTCAATTAATGGTCCACTACACAATGATAAAAACACAAAAAAATTTGATACTCATATCCATTGTTATTAAATTAATGTACAACCACATCACAAACCTAAGAGATGTCCTTACCCAAAGCATAACATCATACCATAAAATCTAGCTAAAATTATCCCATAAAACTCCTATGGTAGGTAATAATCAATAGTATAAATACTGAATCCATGAGGAAGCTAGTATTTTCTGTGCTCTTACAAGTGCTTACTTGGACATAAAGCATTATAAAATCGTACTATTGCCTACTACAGGAGCTTTGTAGGGTATTATGCACTATTTTTCCTGGTATGTTGTTATGTTGGACATCTCAGCATTAATTCTGTGATGTGAATGTATGTTCATTTAATGAAACGGTGTCAGAATCATTATTTTTTGCTATTTCCTCATTGTATATTTTAATATCATTAGATGTTATTTGATCTTTGTAATAATTTTACATTACTTTATATCTAAGGTATAGTACATAAAAGGCACCTCTAAAAATCAAAAGCATATGTAGGGGTTCCAAATATATTGCATATATAATTTGCGGTTTTTGTACATATATGGGTTTCTCTATATTGGGATGATGAATGTGTCTTGATTGTTTTAAATTGTTTTACTTTGAATGTGAATTTCTGCAAAAAAAAAAAGCACCAAAAACGCTTTTTTTTTTTTTGCAAAAAAGGTAGTTTGATGCTATGCATTTCTGAAAAAAATGCACCAAAAAACACATCAAAAACACCCTAACAAAATATTTTTCATATTTTTTCATGTAGGTTTTATTTTTCTTTCAGGATGGTTTCATATACAGTATTTTTTTTTAAAAACTGCAGTTTCTGTAACTTTTTGTCTCGTGTGAAACCACTATGAGGCTAGCTTTATTTATTTTAATTTATATTGTCTCCCCTTTTTCAAAACTGCTGTCATTGGAACATTGTTATTCCAGCCTAGGAGATTATGTGTGAACTAAAAATCCTGGACTTCCAGACTAATACATATCACATACATTAAAACACTGTAACGAAATTATAAATCAAAATAATAAATCTTAGCAAAGGCACATAAGCTTGGTGGTTACAGTTCTCTCTAGTGGTTCGTGCTTGAACATTCCAGAATGTAATCTAAACAGTCTAATAAACATATTGGGTATAACTCTATCATGCTCAGGTCACTTTTGACATAGGTTAACTCACATCAAAATTCCTAGCACTCGCTCAGTTTCCTTTTCACTGCTTCTTCTTTATAGGAAACTTGTTTCACAGTTACAGATAGTTTGACATAGGGTCCTTAAGTGGATGGAACTTCATGCCAGGGGCATAACAAGAAATGGCTGGGCCCCATAGGAAACTTTTTAATGGGCTCCATAAAAAAAAAAAAAACGTATCATGCTTACTCTTATAAGGCTTGGTTCACACCTCTGTCACATGCTCCATCGAGAAAGATGAAGAAAGAGATCAGCAAGCTGCACTACTTTTTCCATCTAAGCTACGAACACCATGGCAGGGACCATTGTAATTAATAAGATAAGTTGGGCGCCGTGGGCATCTGTTTTCACCTCTGCACTGGAGATTTTGAACGGAACTACCTACACAAATGTGAACCAAGCCTAAACACTGCAGAAATAGGAACCTTTATTAATATATATCCAGCACCATCAGCTTGACTCTGGACACACAGTCTCTTTTGTCACCACCAACTGTCTCTTTGCAGACACTGAGCCTCAAAAGTGAAGAGGCAACCATACACTTCGAGCACCCCAAATTATCCCTTTCAGTTAGGCCTGGCTGCTGTACAGGACAGAATGGTTGGTCCTACTGTAGCATACTAAGCTGGGCACTGTAGCTACCTTTGATCTGTCTGTAATTGTCCTCTACAGTGTGAGGACCCCTAGTGCATACTTGCCAATTTTTGAAGTGGCCCTTAGGAAGATTCAGAGCTGTGGCACATGTAGCATGCCACCACCAAAATTTGCATAAACTATGCCCTCCTTATATTAAGTTACACCCCTTTCTCAAAAATGACCATGCCCAATGCACCCAAATGTGTCACGGCTCTGGAAGAAAGTTAATTGAGGGGTTTGGTGGCACACAGCTTTTCTGAACATTGGAAAGCTTATTCAGCATCCAGGAGAGCTGGGAAATGCCATCAAAATGTGCCTGAAACTAAACCATTACACGTCTAATAATATTACAACCATACAGTGACCAGATAGTGGTAGGTACAAGTGTACTCAGGCTCTTCAGCATGTATATTACCTTCCTACAGTGACTATATAGTGGTAATAACCAGTTTACATTGGATCTGTAGACATATAAGTGATTAAAATACAGTTACATCCAAGTACTCACAGGTGAAGTCTTCTATGACTGTACTTGTTCTCTTTAGCTTTTCTTCTGCGTCATGTTCAGACCGCCGTGATGACTTTTCCCGGCAGAATTTACCACACAAACATATTAGAATTCTAAATTTTAGGTGGAGGTGTTGGGGGGTGATAGTTGGAAGTGAGGGGGCTGTAGGATAACAGGTGGAGGTGAGTGGCGATGTTGAGTGATAGGTGGAACTTGTGGGGGATTTATCGGGTAATAGGTGGAGATGGTGGGTGGTGATAAGTGGAGGTGAGGGGGTTATGGAGTAATAGATGAAGAAGTTATGTGGTGTTAGGTGGAGGTGGGGGGTGATAGAAGGAGGTGTGTGGATTATGATTTGATAGGGGGAGGTGGTGGGAAATTTATGGGGTGATAGAGGTGAAAGGGCTATGGGGCGATAGGTGGCGGTGGTGGGGATTTATGAGGTGATAGAAGGTGGTTTATTTTGTGTTGACACCACCACTCCCCCACATTGGTGGGGGAGGGGTGGTGGAGAAGATCAAAGAGCACAGCTCACAATCTCATTAGGGGAAAGGAGTGGTAGAGGACCAGCCCCCTGAAGATTGTGCAGTAGCTGTGGTCGGTACCCCCCATAATCATACTGTGCAGCTTGAACTCCATACTTTGCAACCTCAGAAGATCAGCCACAGGTGTGGTCTTCTGGGAGGTGCAGAGAATGGAGTTTAGTTCTGTCATGTTTTCTAGTGTTTTTATTTTATGTAGGTTTCCCTGTAAGACTATGTCGGACTCATTGGACTACGTCGGACCAGCGTTGGATCCATTCTTTTAATAAAATAGTCAGTGAGGGCTGAAGTTGGGGACTGTTTATTTGATAAAATGCTTTTGTGTTATGTCATTGTGTTTTTACCATTTTTCCAGTGTTAGCAATAGAGTTTTCTAACAGACGTCTCTCTATCACTAGCGCGAGGACTTGGTTTAAGCCAACAATTTTTTTTCACTCCAAGGCTGATACTAACCCTCTGTCTCTATTACCCAACGTACCAGAGGTACTGGGAAGAGCCGAGTTACCATAAGAAGTGGACCCTCTTATGTAATGGTCAGCTTCTGGGTCAGCAGCTGTATGGTATTTTTAGGGTGGGAAGAGACGAAGATCCATGAACTTTCTCATCGTGATAATATCAGCCTGCAGCTGATGGTCTTACGTTGGCTGTTTATGAAAAATAAAGAGATCCCCACATTTTTTTTTTTTAATATGTATTTATTGATTACAGTGGATGCCTAGTCTTTGATTTTTAATAAATAAATAAAAAATTAAGCAGAGTCCCCCTCATTTTTCAAAACCACCCAAGGTAAATCTAGGAGCTGCAGCCTGATATTATCAGGATGATAAGATTCAAGGATATTGAGCTCTTCCTATCCTAAAAATACCAGCCTGCAGCCACCCCAGAAGCAGACCATCACATTAGAGGGCCCACTTCTGATGGTTCTTTCCAGTATCCCTGGTGCATTGTATACTGAGATAACAGTGAGAGGGTGTTAGTGTCAGCCTTAGGTTATGTTCACACGGCTGATTTGGGGACGGATTTCAGTCCGTATTGCACGCCGTACAGCGCGCAAATACGGCTGAAATCTGTCCCTGTCATTACGGTAATCCACAGTTCTCATAGAGAACTATGGATTCCGTCTCCTCTCCCCACTCGCACAATACGGAGAGCGGGGAGAAAGTGACATGCACATTATCCCCGCCACCGCCCCGCCCCCGTACACATGCCGTAATTGCGGGTGAAATCCGTCCCGCAATTACGGCATGAATCAGCCGTGTGAACATAGCATTAGGGTGACAAAAACCATTGTTGGTGGACACCAAACCTCGGCAATAGTAATATGACTCCATTACTGATACTGAAATTAAACGTAAAAAAAACAAAACACAACAGCATTTTTTGTTATATAAGTAAACACTGCCCAACACCAACACTCTTTACCCATTTTATTACAAGAATGGATCCAAGGCTGACCTGACATAGTCCACTGAATCCAAAGCAGTCCAGAAGGGAAACCTGTAAATAAGTAGAAACATTACACACATACATAGGCCACATAGCCTATTCAGCCTCCAGGAAAGCTGGATGACACTTCATCCCTCACAACTGGAACCTAGTTATTTTTTTTTTTTCATAGAACAGCCTATCCAGCATCCAGGAAAGTTGTCCTGTGTGCCACCTGTTTCATCTAGGGGATC
>JAODAL010056910.1:0-23002 GCA_025379985.1 Phyllomedusa bahiana
CAAAAAAACTCAAAACTTGAAAATCCTCCGTAGTCAGTTGGCCACGCCTATGTGCAGCATGGTCCATCCTCTAACAGGTCTGACCGGGGGGTTTTTTCAGCGCTCACGTACCACTGCCACAGCTGCGGTGGGAAGATGGGGGGGGTAGGAGCAGTACCAGCTCCATCAGCAGCGACCTAAGTATGGAGTCGTTGATGAGCAGCTTCCTTCACCCGCCTAGTGAGGAGGGCACTCGCCAGCAGCAGCAGGACCTGGAGCAGTTCCTGAACCAACAGGTGGTGGCCTACTTGGACAGCACTCTGCCACCCCAGTTAGAAGATCTGCTGGACTACTGGGCAGCCAAACTGGATGTGTGGCCGCAACTTGCCGAGTTTGTAGTGGAGAAGCTGTCCTGCCCGGCCAGTAGTGTGGCATCAGAGCGGGTGTTCAGTGCAGCGGGGGCCATCGTTACCCCCAGGAGAACCCGCTTGTCCACCGGAAATGTGGAACTGACTGACTGACCTTTGTCAAGATGAATCAGGCGTGGATCGGCCAGGATTTCCACACACCAAAGCCTTAGGTGTCAGATTACATCAGCCATGACACCTCACCAAAACTTTAAGAAATGAGTCTGGATTCAAACTACCTGCCTCAGCCACTATTCTGATGCCGCCACCCGCCTGATGCCACACATATTCTGCCAGTTTCTCCATCTGTCTACCACCATCTTTACCAGGGACTGGTATTGCCACCCACTTCCACACTCTGCATTGTACCACTCTATGACCTCATGCTGCTGCTGCTGCTGCTGTTGCTGGTGCCGTGACCTCCACACTCTGTCATTGTGCCAATCTATGACCTCATGCTGCTGCTGCGGCCTCAACTTCCACACTCTGTCATTGTGCCACTCTCTGACCTCATGCTGCTGCTGTGGCTGCTGCCATGACCCCCACACTGTGTCATTGTGCCACTGTGTGACGTCCTGCTGCTGCTGTGGCTGCTGCCGTGACCTCCACACTGTGTCATTGTTTCACTCTCTGACCTCATGCTGCTGCTGCTGTTGTTGCTGCTGCGGTCACCTCCACACCCTGTCATTGTGCCACTGTCTGATCTCATGCTGCTGCTGCTGTTGTTGCTGCTGCGGTCTCCTCCACACCCTCTCATTGTGCCACTGTCTGACCTCATGCTGCTGCTGTGGCTGCTGCCGTGATCTCCACACTTTGTCATTTTTCCACTCTCTGACCTCATGCTGCTGCTGCTGCTGTTGTTGCTGCTGCGGTCACCTCCACACCCTGTCATTGTCCCCACCAATGACCTTCATGCTGCTGCTGGCCGTGGGCTCCACACTGGGGTCTTTTGTGCCACTCTCTGACCTCATGCACTGCCGCCTGCTGTTGATGCCGTCACCTCCACACTGTGTCATTGTGCCCTGTCTGACCTCATGGCGGGCTGTGTGGCTGCAAACCGTGACCTCCACACTCGGGCATTGTGCCACTGTCCGACCTCATGCTGCTACTGCCGTGACCTCCACACTCTGTCATTGTGCCACTCTGTGGCCGACTCCTGTTTGTGCCACCTCCACACCCTGTCATTGTGCCACTCTCTGACCTCATGCTGCTGCTGTGGCTGCTGCCGTGACCTCCACACTGTGTTATTGTGCAATGTCTGACCTCGTGCTGCTGCTGTGGCTGCTGTCGTGTCCTCCACACTCTGTCATTGTGCCACTGTCTGACCTTATGCTGCTGCTGTGGCTGCTGCCGTGACCTCCAAAACTCTGTAAATTGTGCCATTTCTGTGGCCTACTCCTGTTTTTGCCACCTCCAGAATGTCATTGTGCCACTGTCTGACCTAATGCTGCTGTGACCTCCACACTCTGTCATTGTGCCACTGTCCCCCAACCACCCCAAGCACTGTGGCAGTATACAGTGGAGATGGAGGCAGGGAGTCCCACTTGCGCATATGGCCCGCAGCATGCTGATTTGCCTGACTTTTGGGACAGCCGAATAGTCATCATCCGCGGCAAGGGATGACTTCTGGCTCTCCATCCTCTTGGACCTCGCTACCGGTCCAAAATGGGAGCCTTTTTTTTCCAGCTGCTGAGAGGGGGGGACAAACTCAAGTACTATAGAGAAATCCTCCGTAGTCAGTCTGCTAACGTTCCGAAACCATTTTTGGCCAAGGAAATTCTACCTCCATCAGCTTCATCATTAATACCTAAAAAAGTTCCAACGCAGTTTATTATAAAGTGTAAACATGGTAGTTTGAATCCAGATTCTGCGTGACACCAATTTGTTCAAATGCAGCGTATGGAATTGAAGGAAATTCTAACTACAGGGAATGTTTTAGGTGCTTATTTTGCATTCGGTGCCATTAGTGATGGACTTTAGTACAAAACTGGAATGGGAAGCAAAAGCAAATGCTGCAAAAATGGGTTTGGATGAGCTTCTTTAGATGAAGAATGGGAATCGTATGTCCAACTTACAGAAAGTAAAAACCGCCTCTGGGACTATGAAATAAATAATAATGATCTTTAGAGAATATAAAGAAAGCGTTTCCTTGAGCCTCATCTGTCATATCCGTGTACCGTACCTCTTGGGCCTCCGTCCCTTGACCACGATCCCTTGCCGGCTGAAACCCTTTCACTTGTCCCCGACTCCAAGTTTGCTTTAAAAGATTTTGTACCTCGCCTATACCTCGGCTGCCACCGCAAGCAAGTCACTCAGGGGTAGCGACCTGGTAGACTTCCACCACAGCAAGTCCATCCCCGCTTTGCGGCGGGCTCTGGTGGTAAAACGGGGACCTACTTAGATTCCGCTCCCTGGCGGTGGCTATTGCCATCGTCCCCTTACTGTGCTGCGATCTGTGGCGGCTCCAGTAACCATACTACTTTTTTCTTTGACGCTATAGTAGTAAAATTTTGCCCTCAGCTCATTTCTTTTCCCGCTGGGGCTGATGATACCCTTTTCAGGGGTGCGTTCCCACTTCAGTTTTTTGGTCAGTTTTGCCCCCGTAAGTGCCCAGGGAATTTTCGAGTGAAGCGATTCTAAGAGCGGCGGCAGTCATGTGCGTGTCATACTAAAACACAGCATCGCATGAAGACCAAACCATGCTCCCTATGCGTATTTAAGCATGGCACAATGTTCCACAAAACCCAACAGGCTCTCTGCAGCCAGGAAATAGCTGTTTTGTAACGCAATTCATCGGGAATTAATTCAGGACTGAAAGAATTTTGTCGGAAAATTCGGCGAACCGAATTTTTGAGAAATTCGCCCACCTCTACTGATGATGAATGCCACAGAACTCCAGACACGTTTAAAGAAAGTGAGAGGCAACCAAGTGTCACATCAGACCATTCGTAACCGTTTACATCAGCATGGTCTGCATGCTAGATGACCTGACCACCCCACCAGGCACATGCATCATCGTCTTGCTTGCGTCCCGAAGCATCTACGCTGGAAGGGGACCAGTGGTCCTCAGTGCTGTTAAAGTCGATTTACTCTGAGAAGAAATGATGGACACCAGTGATGCTGGAGATGTCAAGGAAAACGCTAGATATCAGACACTGTTGTCACTAGACAGAGCCTGATATACAGCACTCTCCTTGGATGGTGGTGTTACAGTGTGGGAAGGTGTACCTAGTCAATACATAACTGCCCTACACTTTGTGAATGGTACAGTGACAGCCCTACTACTTGAATAACAATATTAATCCAGTCATTGTGCCTCAGCATGAACAACACAGGGATAATTTCATCTTCATGGGGGACAATACTCCAGTTCATCGAGGTTGAATCATTAAAGAATGGCTGTTGGAGACTGGGGTACCTCAAATGGAGGGGCCTGGGCCTGCACTTTCTCCAGAGCTGACCCCCCTTAAAAACCTGTGTTATCAGCATATTTGCTGTGTAGAAGTTAGTAACTCTGTATCACTGACCCTCATTGACCTGAGGGGTGCCTTCCACGAAGAGTGGGATGCCATGCCTCAGCAGTCAGTAACTTGACTTGAGAACAGCATGAGACTTCGTTGTCAAGCTGTAATTGATGCTCAAGTCCACATGACATGTTTTAATGGTGTATACTCTCCACTGTTGTTGGCTTTTGTTTCATTAGATTGTTTGAGATGAGGAAATCAACACTGCATGCTACAACTTAAATAGCTTACTTTCAGGATAAAATATCCTTAAGTAGTGTATATACAATATACAAGTAACTCTCAACACTTATTTGACTCAGTAACTTGTAGGCCTCATTCAACTAAAAGGTGTTAGCATGTTCATTTTAAAAATCCAAAACATTTCTCATTTTTTCAAACACATTTAACAATTTGAAATATTAGTTCTTCTAGTTTTTATGGGACGGATAGTAAAGTCAGGTATGTTGCTTGTGTGTTTATTAGCAAAATGGTGAGATACGGTGTATAAGGGTAAAAAATCATTCCAAGACTTTATTTAGCATCAAAGTTAAAATCTCCACGTAGTTTTCAAGATATCATATGAGACTAGCCGACGTGTTTCGGATAAGACTCCTTATTCAAGGCTAGTGATGACGATTACGTCGACTATTGTCATCGGGTCGATAGTCGATATTGGCAATTATCAAGACGATTTCCGATAGTTGATAATAGATTATCGCCGATGACCATTAAAGTCTATGGGAGAGGGACAACACCTTCATTCTTACACCCAAACAGGGCTGAAGAAGCTGGAATTAACATCCACAACAGTCAAATGGATACGTGCTACATCTAGGGCAACACACTTAGGTTATAAAAGCCACAGAAAAAAAATCACAGACCATTCACTATCCCTGTCTTGTACCACAGCATGACCCTTAAACCTGCATGACCCACAAATTAAAAAGTGCCAGAAGGCAGTATGATTTGAACCATCATTTTACTTGAACTGGACATTGTCTATCCCTGTCCTGGAACGCAGCATGACCATTAAATCTGTCTGACCCACAGATTAAAAAGTGCCGGAAAAAGGAGTATTTCAAACATCATTTTAGTTGAACTGGACATTGACTATACCTGTCCTGGGCCACAGCATGAGCCCCAAACCTGCATGACCCCCAGATTTAAAAAGTGCCGGAAAAAGGAGTCTTTGAACCACCATTTTAGTTGAACTGGACATTGACTATACCTGTTCTGTACCACAGTATGACCATTAAACCTGTCTGACCCACAGATTAAAAAGTGCTGGGAAAAGGAGTCTTTGAATAACCATTTTAGTTGAACTGGACATTGACTATACCTGTTCTGTACCACAGTATGACCATTAAACCTGCCTGACCCACAGATTAAAAAGTTCCGGAAAAGGAGTCGTTGAATCACCATTTTAGTTGAACTGGACATTGACTATTCCTGTCCTGGTGCACATCATTAGCCCCAAACCTGCATGTCCCCCCAATTTTAAAATTGTCTGGAAATAGGAGTCTTTTAACCACCATTTTAGTTGAACTAGACATTGACTAGACCTGTCCTGGGTAACCTACATCTGTTCAAGTCTTCCTGTACCTCCCTTGTAGAATTCAGAGGAATATTTGTATCAGCTATTTTGTACATGCCAGTTTTTTAGTAGATTAATTCTAGAAAACACATTTTTTAAAATAGGATGGAATCCCACCACGTCTTTGTTTCTCTCTTTTTAATTGTATTAAATGGGTGGTCTCACTACAGGGATTACTAGCTATTTTAAAGATCTTGCAAAAACAAGTCATTATGCAATATGTCTAATACATAAATCAGTGGCACACTAAAGACTAAGTAAAACCTCAAGTTTATATAGGAATATAGGAAAAGTTCAGCTAGGAAAATATGAAAAAAAAATGGGACTTTAGTTTTCGTATTTTTATCAAAGAAAGTATTAAGTCCCTCCCCAAAACGTCAAGGGGGTTCCCCGGCAGGTGAGTCCCTCACTAAAAAAGTTCCTTTGGGTCCTTCGTGCCCTTCCCCCGGGGTGATAGGAAAACCCGCAATTTTTAGTTAACCTGCACTATTTATATGAGGGGGTTGGTGCAGAAGCCAAAGAGATTGCATTTTCCCCAAAAAGACTACAAAATGTAAAAAGGCTTGCCATTAAAATTTTACTTTGAAACGTAACTGGTGCACATGAAAAGGCAATGAATACATCTAATACTAATCAGTGGCCCAAAATAAAGCTAAGTAAACCCCAAGTTTTTGGGGTATAGGAAATGCTTTACAGTAAAGGGAAATATGAAAAAAACCCGGGACTCTTAGTTTTCAGTATTTTATCAAAGAATGTATTAAGTCACTCCAAATCAAGGGGTTCCCAGAGCGGTGAGTCCCCACACTAAAACATGTTCCTTTCTAGGAGTCCATTCGTTTAATGGGACTCCTAGTAAAGGTAACTGTTTTAGTGTAGGGACTCCCTGCTTGGGAACCCCTTGACGTGTTGGGAGGTGGCTTAATAAATTCTTTGATCAAATACGTAAAAAAAGGTCCCAGGTTTTTTTATTTTCCTTAGCTGTAAAGCTTTCCTATTTCTATTTAAAATTGGGTTTTATTAGTCTTTTGTGTGCCACGGGTTTTGTATTGATGTATGTCATTGCCCTTTTAGTGTGCCCTAGTTACGTTTTCAAAGTATTTAAAAATTTTGATGTGCACGCCTTTTACATTTTTTAGTCTATTTGGAGATGGCATCTCTTGGCTTGCTGCCCCAACCCCTTTTAAATTTTGAGGTTAACTAATTGCGGTTCCTTCATCCTGGGGAAAGGGAGTTGAATTTTATTGTAAGGGTAACTGTTTTAGTGTAGGGGCTCACCTGCTTGGGAACCCTTTTAGTGTTGGGAGGGGCTTTTAAAACATTTTTGATCAAATACTGTAAATAAAATCCCCGGTTTTTTATATTTCCTTAGCTGTAAAACATTTCCTAATTCCTTTTAAACTTGAGGTTTTTTCTTAGTCTTTAGTGGCCATGTTTTGTATTAGTGTATGTCATTGCCTTTCGTGTGCACCTATGCCCTTCGTTTTCAAAGTTTTTATTTTGTGTGCACAGCCTTTTACATTTTTTAGTCTTTTGGGAGATGGCAATCTCATTGGGGTTGTCATCAACCCCTCAAATTTAAAAAAAGTGCAGGTTTTAACTCAATTGCGGGGTTCCCACACTCTGGGGAGTGGGGAGTTGAAAGGACCCCAGTAAGGTAACATGTTTTAGTTAGGGGGCTCACCGCTCTGGAACCCCTTGACGTGTTGGGAGGTGGCTTTTACATTCTTTGATAAAAAAGTAAAACTAAAGGGCCAGGTTTTTTTTTTTTTTCCTTAGCTGTAAAAGCATTTTCCTATATTCCTATATAAAAGAGTTTTCTTGTCTTTAGTGTGCCATGTTTTTGTATTAGTGTAGTCTTTTCCTTTCAGTGTGCACCTATGTTACGTTTTCAAAGTTTATTAGATGTGACGCCTTTACTTTTGTAGTCTATTTGGGAGATGGAATCTCATTGGCTTGTGCATCAACCACCTCATATAAATTTGTGCAGGTTAACTCAAATTTCAGGTTCCTATCACTCCCGGGGACGTGGCAGTCTGAATGGACTCCCGTAAGGGAAATGTTTTTGTGTAGGGATCATGCTTGGGAACCCCCGACGTTTTTGGGGAGGGAGTTAATACTTTTTTGATCAATACTGTAAACTTAGAGTCCCGGTTTTTTTTTTTTTCCTTAGCAAAAGCATTTTAATTCATATAAACTTGAGGTTTTACTTGTTTTAGTGTTTCCCCTGATTTTTGTATTAGATGTTGTCATTGCCTTTCAGGTGCCCTTTGTTACGTTTTCAAAGTATTATTTGATGTGAAAGCCTTTTTTAATTTTTTAGTTTTTTGGGAAAGGCAATCTCATTGGGTTGCTGCACTTAACCCCCCTCTTAAAATATGTGCAGGTTACTCAAATTTCGGTTCCTATCACTCCTGGGGAAGTGGCAGTCTGTGGACTCCTAGTTTGGGAAATGTTTTTTTTGTAGGGACTCACCTGCTCTGGGAACCCCTTGGTGTTGGGGGGTGAGTTAAACTTCTTTGATCAAATCTGTAAATAAAAAGTCCCAGGTTTTTTATTTTTTTCCTTAGCTGTAAAAACATTTTTCCTTTTTTCCTTATAAACTTGGGTTTTTCTTAGTCTTTTTTGTGCCACTGATTTTGTATTGATGTATGTTTATTGCCTTTCGTGTGCCCATGCTTAGTTTTCAAAGAATATTAGTTGCACAGCCTTTTTACATTTTGTAGTCTATTTGGGAGATGGCAATCTCTTGGCTTGTGCATCAACACCTCATAATTTGTGAGGTTAAATCAAATTTCAGGTTCCCTTTTACTCCCGGGGAGTGGCATCTGAAAGGACCTAGTAAGGGGAAAAAGTTTTGTGTAGGGATCCCTGTCTGGGAACCCCTTGACGTTTGGGGGTGAGCTTTTAATAATTTTTTTGATCAAATAAATGTAAATAAAAGTCCCCTTTTTTTCATTTTTCCTTGTGTAAAGCATTTCCAATTCCCATAAAAATTGAGGGTTTTACTAGTCTTTGTGTGCCATGTTTTTTGTTTTGTGTATTCATTGCCTTTAGTGTGACCCAGCTTACGTTTTTAAAGTATATTTTTAGATGTGCACAGCCTTTTCATTTTGTGTTATTTGGGAGATGGCAAAATTTATTGGCTTGCGCACTCAACCCCTCATATAAATAGTGCAGGTTAATCAATTGCAGTTTTCCTCCCGGGGAAAATGGCGCTGAATGGACCCTAGTTAGGGAAACAGTTTTGTGTAGGGGGCTCACCTGCTCGGGAAACCCCTTTTCGGTTGGGAGGTGGTTAATACATTCTTTGTAAATACTGTAAACTAAGAGTCCCAGGTTTTTTTAATTTTCCCTTTGCTGTAAAACATTTCTAATTCCTTATAAATTTAGGTTTTTCTTGTCTTTAGTGGCCATGATTTATGTATTAGGTATGTCATTGCCTTTCAGGGTGCACCATGCTTTCGTTTTCAAAGTTATATTAGATGTGCCAGCCCTTTACATTTTTTAGTTATTATGCAATTTGTGTCCATTTTAAAATGTCTACTATTTCCCGTTTTTGACAGCACCATGACCCTTGAGCCACTTTTGACAATTTTGAAAAAACAAATGTCTGTTAGAAACCACATTTTTTAGAATAGGGGCCTGTTTTGGGATGCGCATTTCCCCGCAAAAAGCCCCAAAAATTAAACATGACCCTTGAGCCACTTTTGCAATTTTGAAGAACAAAGTCTGTTAAAAAACCATTTTTTAGAATAGGCCAAAATTTTTGGCATTTCAAAGCAGCATGACCCAAAAAAAATTTATAAAAAAAAGACTTTTAGCCACTGTTAAAAATTTTTTGAGGGAAAAGCCACTTAGAAGCCACATTTCTGTTCCCAAAGGACATGTTTTAGCTGTATCTCCAGAAAAATGACCCCCAAAAAACTTTTAAAAAATGATTCAGCCACTATTAAAAATTGTGATGGGGAAAAATGCCATTAGAAGCCCCATTTCTGTTCCAAAGGCCATGATTTTTGGGTGTTTCTCACAGCAACATGACCCCCCAAAAAATTTAAAAAAAAGACTTCTCGCCACTATTAAAAAATTGTGATGGAGAAATGCCACTTAGAAGCCAAATTTCTGTTCCAAAGGACCATGATTATAGTGTATCTCACAGCAATGACCCCAAAACCATTGAGCGGGAAAAAAAATTTAAAGATTTTAAAGGGGCCCCATGTATGAATCCCCCGGGGGGGTTTTGGGGCGCACCTTTCCGCCCCGTTTTGGCGGAATTGCGCCTGATTTTTTTGTCGGGGCCGGGGCGCGCTCATAATCAAGTAAAGTCCGCCGGCCTCGCCTGTGTTTTGGCGCAGTGCGGGTCCGAGGCGCAATGCGGCGCTGGCCCATGATTTTAGGCCCGAGGGAGTCGGGGGCATAATGCGGGGAAAAGTCCCGGCGCGCCCGGCCCCGGGTTGGCGCAGTGCGGGGGGGCCCAGGCGCAGTGCGGCGCTGCGCCTTGATTCGCCCCCGGGGGTAGCGCACCATAAATTTCGGGGAAAAAATTCCCTGCGCCTGCCAGTGCGGGGACATGGGCGCAGTGCGGGACGTAGGCGCGTGCGGGCTGCGCCGAAAAACAGTTCCGATGCGAGACGGGCTGGAACAGCGAGAAATCATTCCAGAGTCGGTGCGGAGTATGAATCAAAAATCGCCTTTATAAATGCGTTCAACATTCTCAGGAAAAGAGCTGAAACCTAAAAAATAAAAAATACATAACACAAAATCACTTTCCAATATCCTAATTCAAGAATTAGTATATTGGAAATTGCCGGGAAATACAGTAATTCAAAATCAGAAAGCTATTCTGATTGGTCGGCATAAACCGGCCAATCAGAATAGGAGCGACAGTGAAACATTAAAACCTATGGTGAAGGATTGACCAATCAGAATCCACGGCAGGATAGTTCAAAATACAGTAAAAATGCTGAAAATAGCTGACTGGTTAAGCTACCGGGGACTTGGCTAGCTCAGCCAATCAGAATAGGAGCGACAGAGACCCATTCTAGCCTAAGGAGAATTATTGACCAATCAGAATAGGAGCGACAAAGACCCATTCTAATCTATGGAGAAGTTTAGACCAATCAGAATCCACGGGGGGATAATTCAAAATACAGTAAAAAGACAGAAAAGTGCTTATTAGCTGAGCTAGCGGGTGCTTGACTATCCCAGCCAATCAGAGCGCAAGCTACTTCTCCTATTATAGTCTATGGAGAGATGGGCGCATTGAAATCTCGGGACTCAGCGCCGTGCGGCATGAAGTATTAATCAAAAAATTATTTTTATTAAATGTTAAAACATTATCAGATAAAGAGCCGAACCCTTCTTTACAAATAAAGCAGTTAAAAAACCCACACAACGCGTTTGTCGCCGAGACCGGCACTACATAGGGAATTGCAATAGAGAGAATTGCGGGAAAATACAGTAATTCAAACTGTTTAAGCTATTCTCATTGGTCGGCAGAAGCCAGCCAATCAGAATAGGAGCGACAAAGACCCATTATATCCTATGGAGAAGTTTGGACCAATCAGAATAGGAGCGACAGTGGCCCATTCTAACCTATGAAGGAGTATTAACCAATCAGAATAGGAGCGACAATGTCCCATTATATCCTATGGAGAAAAATTGACCAATCATATTCAAAGGCGGGACAGTTCAAAATACAGTAAAAATGCAGAAACGAGCTGATTGGTTGAAGCGGCGGGGGCTCGTCCAGCTTAGCCAATCAGAGCGCGAGCTACTTTCTCATAGAGTTCTATGGGGAAAAGAAATTCTGAGCGCGCTCTGTGATTGGCTAAGTTAAAAGAGGCGCCGTTATTTGGACCAATGGGAGAGCGAGCGACGCTCCTATGGGTTTTCTAATGCAATCTGAAATAAAACTGTACATGGCCGAAAACAAATTATAACACTACAGAAGTTGTCCAGATGTGTATATAAAACGAATAATAATATGGAGGTAACGGAAAAAAAATATTAAATCAATAAAATCATGTTTATTTCTTTATTTTCATTAGCCAAGGATCAATAGTATGGGTGCAACGAAAATAAGGCAATAAACATGATTTTATTGACTTAATATTTTTTTTTCGTTACCCCCATATTATTCATTCGTTTTATATACACATCGGGACACTTCTCTAGTGTTATAATTTGATTTCGGCCATGTACAGTTTTATTTCAGATTGCATTAGAAAACCCATAGGAGTGTCGCTCGCTCTCCCATTGGTCCAAATAACGGTGCCTCTTTTAACTTAGCCAATCACAGAGCGCGCTCAGAATTTCTTTTCCCCATAGAACTCTATGAGAAAGTAGCTCACGCTCTGATTGGCTAAGCTGGACGAGCCCCCGCCGCTTTAACCAATCAGCTCGTTTCTGCATTTTTACTGTATTTTGAACTGTCCCGCCTTTGAATATGATTGGTCAATTTTTCTCCATAGGATATAATGGGACATTGTCGCTCCTATTCTGATTGGTCAATTCTCCTCCATAGGTTATAATGGGACATTGTCGCTCCTATTCTGTTTGGCTGGTTTCTGCTGACCAATGAGAATAGCTTAAACAATTTGAATTACTGTATTTCCGGCGATTTCTCTATTGCAATTCCTATGTAGCGCCGGTTCTCGGCGACAAAGCGTTGTTGGGTTTTTAATGCTTTATTTGTAAAGAAGGGTTCTGCTCTTTGTGTGATAATGTTTTACATTTAATAAAAATAATTTTTTTATTAATACTTCATGCCGCACGGCGCTGAGAGCCAAGATTTCAAAGCGCCAATCTCTCCATAGACTGTAATGGGAGAAGTAGCTCTCGCTCTGATTGGCTGGGATAGCCAAGCACCCGCTAGCTCAGCCAATCAGCTCTTTTCTGTCTTTTTACTGTATTTTGAATTATCCCGCGTGGATTCTGATTGGTCTAAACTTCTCATAGACTAGAATGGGTCTTGTCGCTCCTATTTGATTGGTCAATAATTCTCCATAGGTAGAATGGGTCTCTGTCGCTCCTATTCTGATGGCTGAGCTAGCCAAGTCCCCGGTAGCTTAACCAATCAGCTCTTTTCAGCATTTTTACTGTATTTTGAACTATCCCGCCGTGGATTCTGATTGGTCTAAACTTCCCATAGGTTTTAATGGTTCACTGTCGCTCCTATTCTGATTGGCCGGGTTATGCTGTCCAGTCAGAATAGCTTTCGGGTTTTGAATTACTGTATTTCCCGGCAATTTCCCATATCCTAAGTCTTGACTTGGGATCTTGGAACGGGATTGTGTTTTATGTATTTTTTATTTTTTAGGTTTCAGCTCTTTTCCTGAGAATGTTGAACGCCTTTATAAAGGCGATTTTTGATTCATACTCCGCACCGACATCTGGAATGATTTCTCGCTGTTCCAGCCTGTCTCGCATCGGAACTGTTTTTCGGCGCAGCCCCGCACGGCGCCTAAGTCCCGCACTGCGCCCATGTCCCCACACACACTGGCGAGGCGCAGGGAACTTTTCCCCGCATGTATGAGTGCGCTACCTCCGGCGGCGAATCATAGGCGCAGCGCCGCACTGCGCCTCGGTCCCCGCACTGCGCCTAACACACTGGCCAGGCGCGCCGGACTTTTCCCCGCATGTATGACCGCACTACCTCCGGCGCCGAATCCTAGGCGCAGCGCCGCACTGCGCCTCGGACCCGCACTGCGCCTAAAACACAGGCGAGGCACGGCGGACTTTACATTGTATGTATAAGCGCACCCCGGCCCCGACATAAATCAGGCGCAGATTCCGCCGGAAAACTGGTGGAAAGGTGCGCCCCGACCCGGCGGGATTCATACATGTGGCCCTTAATGTTGAGAGTTCAATGTAGTTTTAAAATTATATTTAAAGTTGTTCACTGTATCATTTGTTTATTTTTGGGGTAGCACATTGTTTTTGAGATAATAAGCAGCTTTGCTAACTGCCTCGGCTAATCATTTTTTTGGATAGTCTTATTTGAATTTAGCAGATATGTTTTTGCTAGCATATAGTAATTTTCATCACTTGTATGATTTCTGCATACTCACCACAGCTGCCTGAATGGAATATTCCTCTTCCATTTCGTGTAATGATTGCTTTTGAAATGGAGGTAACCATTCAAGCCAACTGCTTTGAAGTATGTGGTAGCATATACTTTATTTTCTTGTTCATGAAGAAGAAGATCCAGAAAGCTAATTTTACTTTCATAAATGTGCATAGTAAATTGAATCCTGCAAGTCGTGGTGTTCAAATAATGCACACAATGTTTGAGCTTGTGCAGCCATGCCTTTCCAAATAATAATAAGATCATCTATACACCTTTTGTAATACTTGATATTTTCTGAAAACTTATGAATAGAGTAAATATGCCACAACTCAAACAGACCTATAAATAGGTTGGCATATGATAGTGTTGATGGCAGTTGACACCCTGGTACTGAAAAAAGTTGTTGGTGAAAATTAACTCCAAACCTTACAGTACAAATTCTTTCTTGGATGATGCAATATCTGTGTATTTTTTCAAAAAGAACCATAATTCTCTAATACCTAATTATGTTTTATTTTGGAATACCAGGAAGAAACATCAATGGGTCTTCCCGGAGGCACTGTGGCATTTGTACGAATTTTCTGTAAATTATAAAAAAATGGAACTGAAGGAAATAATTTTTTTAGAAAATCATTATATTTGTTTTGTAAGTCACTGTATGGATCATGATTCACTTCTTGGTAGAAAATATATTTTGTAATATATTTAACGCCTCTGTTTTATCATTTGAATAGTTCTGTACTACGATTCCCCCACCCTTATCCACACTCCTTTTAACATTTAAGTATTTTCTTGGAGTGTTTTGATTGCTATTTTTAAATTTTGTGTCAAGTTATACAGTTTAGGTACTTTGGGTATAAGATTTCTTAAATAATTTTCTACTAGGTCATGAAAGACCGCAATATGGTGTCCTTGTGTCCATTTTGGGTAGAAAGACGATTTTACTTTAACAGTAATCTCATTATATAGTTCTTCACTGATCTGATTGTTAGATGTATTAATATGTGAAAATTCTTTATTTTTATATTTATCTTTTATATTTTTGTTCAGAGAAAAATTCCTTTTTAGTTCCCCCTTTCTCACAAACTGCTGTAAGTTCTTGTATAATGTGAAGTGATTTAGGCTACTATTAGGACAAAAAGACACTTAAGGAAAGAGTTTCTTGCATTATTCATAATAGATTTTTGAATTTATTTGTCTCATTATTAATATTTCTTGAGGTTGGGATATGTTCTGCAGTGAATTTGGTGTTTATGCGGAAATAAGTGGATTTGGCACATTCAGAATGTTTGTCAGATATGTAAACAGTAGCACTATGCAGCTAAATGGGAAAGATTTGTGACTGAATTATATCAAAGCTGTTAGCAAGAAAAAAAATAGTTTCATACCAGAAATAACGGTGTAGTAATATCAACATTCTCAAGAGAGTCCTGCTTGCTTAATGTTTCCCTACAGAGTTCCTGTTTCCAGTGAACTTTCTACTCTTCAAACAAAATGTAAAGATCATTATGTATAAAGGACATGTATGAAGTTTGGTGTCTATTCAGCCCGAAAACTAGCGCAGCCCCATCGCTATATTATCAACAGGCGCACTCCAATATCAGGTGCATTACAAAGTGGCTGGTTAATTTAGTGTCTGACCTGGCTAAACATACATGCAAAAAGAAAAAGAGGTTCTTCAGCTCACCTGTGCATTATGTTGGTGTTGCACGGAAACGGGAAACACCACGGCCATGTTACCAAAGATATGATGCAACACTGTCTGAAGAAACCATCAACTACTATGTGAAATGAGTTAGATAAAAACTTGCAGCTTTATTTTGTACAAAAAAGATAAAAAGCCTGTTAGGCAAACGACATCTTGGTGAACAACAGGTCTACGTGTTTCAGGAGGAATACTCCCTTACTCATGCTAAACAGGTACATCTTACTGGCTAAACAGGTACATCTCCTTCCTCACCTAGTTGCAAGCCTATGCACCCCTTGTGGTGGTACCTATCTCGCAACCGGTTGCCATCAAGGAGCCTAAAATGCTTCTTCCGGACCATTTTTTGGGGACCAATGAAAGTTTGCCACTTTTTAGGAGTCATGGAGCCACTTGCTTCTGAGGCTCAAATGGTGGGTGTAGTGGTATCCCTTTTTATATTGGGATCCCCAAAAATGGTCTCTCAAACTTTCCCCCGCTGCACCTCAGTGGAATTCTTTAGACCTGTTTTTCAGTCTCTAGGGCTCATTTATTCTGAACCTGACCACGCATCACTTGCGGAGACTCAGTTATTGAATTTACGGCGAGGTAGAAAATTGGCTGAGGAGTACTGCACTAAGTTCCGCAAGTGGTGTGTGACTGCTGGATGGTGTGACCCAGCATTATCTGACACCATCAAAGATATCTGGGTCAGCCACTCTAACTCCAGTACTTTAGAGCAAGCCATGGCTCTTGTGGTCCACATTGACTGCAGGCTCCGAGAGAGAGGAAAGGAAAAGCTAGGACCTAACCATCCTCCCCTGTCTTTTGTGCCTTCCTCCCCTGAAAATTCTGTCTCCTTCTCTTTCACCCTGGAAGAGGAGCCAATGCAACTCGGAGTCATGGACGCTAAAACCAGCAGGGAGTACCACATGAGAAATGCCCTGTGTCTGTACTGTGGCAAAGCTGGTCATTTTCTTTGGAGCTGCCCCACCAGACCCAGGTTACAGCACGGAAATCTTCAATGCCTGAGTGGTAGTCAGAGGGGCCACTCAGGCATCCAGGTACCTTTTGAATCTATCTCTAAAGTATTATTGCCAGTGTCTTTGTTTGTTGATTCTAAGTCTGTATCTGAGCATGCCCTGTTTGATTCTGTGGCGACTTCAAACTTTGTGAATTCTGATTTTGTGTTGACCTTGGACCTAGATTTAGTGAAGCTGGAACATCCATTTCCCATTACGGGAGCTAACTTCTCCCAGTTGTCAAGAGGAAAGATCCACTTTAAAACCTCCGAGTTGTATTTGCAGGATGGACTTTTTTTTCATGGATAATCTGTCATCACATATTGTTTTGGGTCTCCCTTGGTTGCGTAATCATAACCCTATCTTTGACTGGAGTACTGGGGAATTGATTAAATGGGGTCCCCAATGCTCCTCCCACTGTGTTTCTCTATAGATGTCTGGGTGCCAGATGGAGGAGACCAACCCTCCTGCTTTCATTCCTGACTTTGCTGATGTTCCTGACAAAAAAATCTGCAAATTTTTTGCCACCTCACGAGTCTTGTGACGGTGGTGTTTAGTTCCTTCCTGCGTCTGGATATCCCAAGGGAAGGAACTTCGGTTTGTCAGCTTCTGAGTGCGAATCTGTTCTTGAGAACTGTTTGCCTTCTAAGGTTGTGTTCCCGACCATTGCTCGTGATCTTGCAGAGTCTCTGGATCGGACCGATAGTAACACCACTGCCAGGACTGGCATGTCTGACCTTTCTCCACCTGTTCTTCAGGAGGGGACTGAACGTGGAGCCTTGACACTTGCAAAGTTGGGTTCTACTGCTCAATCTCCCATTTGGGATTCAGAAGTACAGGACAGATGACTTTGCACAGTCTGAGCCCAGAACAAAAAATGTCCTGTAGGTCCAGGTGATGCTTAGAGTGATAAAGTGTCTTAATCTAAGAACCTGCACCTAAAGGTTCCTTCTGGGAAACCTGCCCTGTGCCTTGAAAAGCGATGCCATCTCCTAAGCACTTCCCGTCCTTGTGAAATTATTGAGGGTACGGAGGCCCCTCATAAAAAGGGGGGGGGGGGAGGGTACTGTCATGACTGTGCCTGTTCATACTGCTGCACAGTCCTCAGTCAGAAAGGTACGGCAGAGGCTGACTTATACCTGTATTGTGAATGTTTTTGCACTGTGTGAACATGGTCTAATTCTGTTATACTGACGTTGATTGACAGCCTTTACTTATATTGGTGCGCTTGGTTTATGTTTTGGTTTTCTTGGCATTTTAAATTTGAGCCCATCTTTTTGACATACGTTTATTGCCTGCGGCATTGTACTTTCTCTGCTCTCTCTGGTTCTGAGCTATTTTTGCCTCACCCGTCGATATTGTGTTTTGTCTGTCTTGTCTGAAGATCTATATCGACCCTGTTGCAGTGGACCAACAGTTCCATCCTTATTAGTGGAAATATCTTGTAAAGTGTTGTGCCTGGAATCTGCACAACCCGATAAGATGAGCTTATTCTTCATCGATTTATGTATGTGTCCTTCTGAATTAGCAGTATTATACGAGGGAGCGCAATCTCGATTCTTCTCTTATCTTTCTGCATGTCTTAAAGTCACAGTGGTAATGAGATGACAGTGGCAGATACAGACTGGGACTGTCAATAGCAACGGAAGGTGGTGCTTCTACAGATGCAGGTTCAAAAGAAGCTTCAGAGAGATGTATGGAAATGGACTGTAGCATATGAAAAATTGCTCCTGGTGGACGCTTTGACAAATTACTACAGCTGAAATATGGTGGATGTCCTGTAGAAGCGCATCGGTAGGATTTATGGTAAGTTCGTACTGTGATGGTTAGCGGGTATGCACGTGGTGAATCTGCAGGGTCACCGCCAGAGATGGTACAGACCATGCCAGCCTAAGGAGCCCCCTGGCAACCACCAGAGTCCGCTGCAAGGCAGGTTGAACTTGGCTGTGGGAGTTGCCTAGGTTGCTACCCTGGATGTGGCTGCTCACAGTGACAGCCAAAGTGCTAGGTGTAGAGATGCGGGAGCAGGAAGAGGTGGCGGGTCATAGGCAGGTAGTAGACCGGCATGGCGACAAGTAACAAAAGAAGATATTAGTCTGGCATGGCAGCAGGTACAGCAGAAGTTTGGGGTAGCGGCAGGTAACCGCTTGTTCGTCTGTCAGACTAAAAATAGAAGAAAAGACTCATACATACCTCCTGGACGCTCCTGTTCATTCCCAGCAGCTAGTCCATTCATCCAGGCTGAGGCAGTGAACTTTCATTGTTCATATGACAGCTCCAGCCAATTACAGGCCAGAGAGGTCACGTGCAGGTGACATTGTGGCCTGTGAGTGGCTGGAGCTGTCACATAAATGATGAACGTTCACTGCTTCAGCCTGTATTAACGCCAAAAAAGATCAACCCAACAACCTATCCACATAAAACCAAATAAATTTTATTGAAACAACAAATAAAATCAACACAATAGAATAATCAATATATAACTAAAAGGTGACATGCACAGGACACACAACTACCACCCAGGTACTGACATGCTGGTAAATAATCCCACAATAATAATAAATGATATAGATCAAATAATGAATAAATTATGAAAATCAAAGCATACAGACCCGGAGGTAGCACCACACACAGCCCCAACGTACGTTTCCTCCAACCCTTGGCTTCGTCAGGGGGTAATGAAGCCAAACCCACAACTTCCTTATAAATACCCACTGGCCAATTAAAATAAAAGGATATAATTTGAGACCGTTACCTTGTGTTAAGAAATGGATGGAGTACAAACACGCCACCGCTCAACAAGCCGCGTGTATCGCGCGCCCGGTGCGACGCCTGCATCCGGCGCGGAACACACAGCGTCATCGAGAGGGGCGTGTATATACTAATTGCAAGAGCCGGGACGGCGTCAGTACCCGACGCATGCGCAATGTAATTTAAACCAACCAAAAATGGCGGCGCCCACACATAGAGACACAAGAGAAAATACAATTGTATCTCATGTGGTTATGCATTAGACAACAAGGCAGCGGAATCAAAACGATGTGATACAATTACTATTATGTGCAAATACAATCCTAAGAATATGTGTATAACCAATAATACAATAGGTAATATAAATAAAGTGCCAAAATGTGCATATAAAAATTTCTTATATAAATACAAAGTGTCCAAAAATGCATACATCAATATGTCATATCATTAAAGTGCCAAAAAGTGCATATCGCAAACCCTATGAAAAAAAAAATATATATATATCCAAAAATGCATACCTAAATACATATATATATATATACATACATACATATATATAAATAAAGTGCCAAAAGTGCATAGATACATATATCAATGAATAAAGTGTCAAAAATGCATATCTAGATATAAATATATAAATCCATAAATAAAGTGCAAAACACATACATATGTAAATACATATATAAGTACATAAACCATAAAAAACCATAAAAAACATAAACACCACAGTGATGAAAAGTATAACTCACAAAAACACAAATAAACAAAAAACGCATAGTGAAAAAAAAAAAAGGCCAGAAAAATGTCCATGAGGAACAATTAAATCTTTATTTCAAAATTCATCTTCAACGGAAATCTTGATCAATAAATCTTCATCTTGGATGATCAAAAAATCGACCAATCCGACCGCCATGTAGAAATCCAGATATCCATCTCGATTTAATTCTTGGTCCAAAAACTTTCCTCTTAAATAACCAAAGACTTCAGAAGACCTCAAAAAGGGGGGAAGAAGAAGAAATGGGTCAAGCACATCACATAATAAAAATATTCATGTGTAACAACACTTATACATCCAAACTTACAATGAATCTACAAATATAAAAATATACACAAAAATAATTAAAAAATATATAATAAAACATGCATAGAAAGAACAGAGGATAAAGTTACAGAAAGGGTGCAAAACTAATGGCCTCATTCAGGCCATTCGGAGTAATAGTCCCCAGGATATATATCCAACGCACCTCACGTTGTGCCAAAATACCCTTCCAACTGCCACCCCTCTTGCTAAACAACACCCGATCAATCCCAACAAATCTCAAACCCATCGGGTCGCAATTATGGAATTGTTTCAAATGTTTAGGGATGGTCTTAAGATTGTATGTGTCTAACTCATTTTTTGCAGCTTCAATCCCCAACACATGTTCACGGATCCGTTTCTTAAAAGGTCTTGTTGTCATCCCTATATATTTCAAACCGCAGGGGCATTGTGCTAAATCGATGACTCCAGCCGTGGTACAGTTAATGGAATGTGTGATTTGATATTTCTTATCTCCTGCTTTAATTGTTCCTCATGGACATTTTTCTGGCTTTTTTTTTTTTTTCACCATGCGTGAAGTCTTTGGTTATTTAAGAGGAAAGTTTTTGGACCAAGAATTAAATCGAGATGGATATCTGGATTTCTACATGGCGGTCGGATTGGTCGATTTTTTTGATCATCCAAGATGAAGATTTATTGATCAAGATTTCCGTTGAAGATGAATTTTGAAATAAAGATTTAATTGTTCCTTATGGACATTTTTCTGGCTTTTTTTTTTTTTTCACCATGCGTTTTTTGTTTATTTGTGTTTTTGTGAGTTATACTTTTCATCACTGTGGTGTTTTTGTTTTTTATGGTTTATGTACTTATATATGTATGTGTTTTGCACTTTATTTATGGATTTATATATTTATATCTAGATATGCATTTTTGACACTTTATTCATTGATATACACTCACCGGCCACTTTATTAGGTACACCATGCTAGTAACGGGTTGGACCCCCTTTTGCCTTCAGAACTGCCTCAATTCTTCGTGGCATAGATTCCACAAGGTGTTGCAACGATGCTCAATTGGTACCAAGGGGCCCAAAGAGTGCCAAGAAAATATTCCCCACACCATGACACCACCACCACCAGCCTGAACCATTGATACAAGGCAGGATGGATCCATGCTTTCATGTTGTTGACGCCAAATTCTGACCCTACCATCCGAATGTCGCAGCAGAAATCGAGACTCATCAGACCAGGCAACGTTTTTCCAATCTTCTACTGTCTAATTTCGATGAGCTTGGGCAAATTGGAGCCTCAGTTTCCTGTTTCTTAGCTGAAAGGAGTGGCACCCGGTGTGGTCTTCTGCTGCTGTAGCCCATCTGCCTCAAAGTTCGCCGTACTGTGCGTTCAGAGATGCTCTTCTGCCTACCTTGGTTGTAACGGGTGGCTATTTGAGTCACTGTTGCCTTTCTATCAGCTCGAACCAGTCTGCCCATTCTCCTTTGACCTCTGGCATCAACAAGGCATTTCCGCCCACAGGACTGCCGCTCACTGGATGTTTTTTTCTTTTCCGGACCATTCTCTGTAAATCCTAGAGATGGTTGTGCGTGAAAATCCCAGGAGATCAGCAGTTTCTGAAATACTCAGACCAGCCCTTCTGGCACCAACAACCATGCCACGTTCAAAGGCACTCAAATCACCTTTCTTCCCCATCCTGATGCTCGGTTTGAACTGCAGGAGATTGTCTTGACCATGTCTACATGCCTAAATGCACTGAGTTGCCCGCCATTTTGATTGGCTGATTAGAAATTAAGTGTTAACAAGCAGTCGGACAGGTGTGCCTAATAAAGTGGCCGGTGAGTGTATGTATCTATGCACTTTTGGCACTTTATTTATATATATATGCATGTATGTATATATATATGTATTTAGGTATGCATTTTTGGATACATATATTTTTTTTTTTTTTTTAATAGGGTTTTCGATAAGCACTTTTTGGCACTTTAATGATATTAAATATTGATTTATGCATTTTTTGACACGGTATTTATATAAGAAATTTTTATATGCACATTTTGGCACTTTATTTATATTACCTATTGTATTATTGGTTATACACATATTCTTAGGATTGTATTTGCACATAATAGTAATTGTATTACATCGTTTTGATTCCGCTGCCTTGTTGTCTAATGTATAACCACATGAGATACAATTGTATTTTCTCTTGTGTCTCTATGTGTGGGCGCCGTCATTTTTGGTTGGTTTAAATTACATTTGCGTCGGGTACTGACGCCGTCCCGGCTCTTGCAATTAGTATATACACGCCCCTCTCGATGACGCTGTGTGTTCCGCGCCGGATGCAGGCGTCGCACCGGGCGAGCGATACACGCGGCTTGTTGAGCGGTGATGTGTTTGTACTCCATCCATTTCTTAACACAAGGTAACGGTCTCAAATTATATCCTTTTATTTTAATTGGCCAGTGGGTATTTATAAGGAAGTTGTGGGTTTGGCTTCATTACCCCCTGACGAAGCCAAGGGTTGGAGGAAACGTACGTTGGGGCTGTGTGTGGTGCTACCTCCGGGTCTGTATGCTTTGATTTTCATAATTTATTCATTATTTGATCTATATCATTTATTATTATTGTGGGATTATTTACCAGCATGTCAGTACCTGGGTGGTAGTTGTGTGTCCTGTGCATGTCACCTTTTAGTTATATATTGATTATTCTATTGTGTTGATTTTATTTGTTGTTTCAATAAAATTTATTTGGTTTTATGTGGATAGGTTGTTGGGTTGATCTTTTTTGGCGTTAGTATTTAGGTTTTGTTCCTACCTATCATTTATTTTGCTTTTTTGTTGGCGTTGTTGTTATAGGTCATATATTGTAGTTATCCAAATGGATTTTCTCTCGAAGGAAGCGGTTTGGCTTTCAGAGGCCAGTGCAATTTTTGTGG
>JAODAL010056911.1:0-23002 GCA_025379985.1 Phyllomedusa bahiana
AAATTTGTTTCTACAGACTTTTTTTCTTACAATTGTCCAAAGTAAAGGGTTGCTTTGAATTTTTTGGGGGCATTTTGCTGTGACATGCAGCTTAATAAGGTCCAATTATAAAAAATGTTGTTTCTAACAGACATTTGTTCTTCACAATTGTCCAAAGTGGCTCAAGGGTCATGCTTTGAATTTTTGGGGGCATTTTTGCTGTGACATGCAGCTATACTACAGGTCCTATTATAAAAGAATGTTGTTTCTAACAGACATTTGTTCTTCACAATTGTCCAAAGTGGCTCAAGAGTCATGCTTTGAATTTTCAGAGGCATTTTGCTGTGACATGCAGCTAGACTACAGGTCCTATTGTAAAAAATGTTGTTTCTAACAGACATTCGTTCTTCACAATTGTCAAGAGTGGCTCAAGGGTGATGGTGCTGTCAGAAACAGGAATAGGTAGGACACTGTTAATGGACATATATTGCAAAATGACTTGTTTTTGCAATATCTTTAACATAGATATCAATCCCTGTATTGAGACAACCAATTTAATACAATTAAAAAAGAGAAACAAAGACATGGTGGGATTCCATCCTATTTTAAAAATGTGTTTTCTAGAATTAAACTACTAAAAAAACTTGCATGTACAAAATAGCTGTTAAAAAAATTCCTCTGAATTGTACAAGGGAGGTACAGGAAAACTTGACCAGATGTAGGTTATTCAGAGGACATGGAGTATGGAGCACGGACAGAGAACAAAGTACAGAGACAATTTCCTCCAGCACATTGAGTAAAATAAGAAAAAGAATGCCAAGGAAAAGGGCACCTGGGTGGAACAGGAGCGTTAACCACAGTATTTCCAAGTGAAGCTCAATTGGTCCGCACTCATACGGAGGGGCAAGCGCTACCCAGGACAGGGACAGTAAATGTCCAGTGAAACTCAAATAGTGGTTGAAAGACTCCTTTTTCCGGCACTTTTTAATCTGGGGTCATGCAGGTTTGGGGCTCATGCTGTGGCCCAGGACAGGTATAGTCAATGTCCAGTGAAACTAAAATGGTGGTTGAAAGACTCCTTTTTCCGGCACTTTTTAATATGGGGTCATGCAGGTTTGGGGCTCATGCGGTGGCTCAGGATAGGGATAGTCTATGTCCAGTGAAACTTAAATGGTGGTTGAAAGACTCCTTTTTCCATCACTTTTTAATCTGGGGGTCATGCAGGTTTGGGGCTCATGCTGTGGCCCAGGACAGGTATAGTCAATGTCCAGTGAAACTAAAATGGTGGTTGAAAGACTCCTTTTTCCGGCACTTTTTAATCTGGGGTCATGCAGGTTTGGGGCTCATGCTGTGGCCCAGGACAGGGATAGTCTATGTCCAGTTAAACTTACATGGTGGTCGTAAGACTTCTTTGTCCGGGTCTTTTTAATCTGGGGGTCATGCAGGTTTGGGGCTCATGCTGCGTTCCAGGACAGGTATAGTCAATGTCCAGTTCAAGTAAAATGATGGTTCAAATAATACTGCCTTCTGCCACTTTTTAATTTGTGGGTGATGCAGGTTAAAGGTCATGCTGTGGTACAAGACAGGGATAGTGAATGGTCTGTGATTTTTTTTCTGTGGCTTTTATAACCTAAGTGTGTTGCCTAAGATATAGCACGTACTGTATCCATTTGACTGTTGTGGATTTTAATTCCAGCTTCTCCAGCCCTGTTTGGGTGTACAAATGAAGGTGTTGTCGCTCTCCAATAGACTTTAATGGGCATCGGCGATCATCTATCATCGACCATCGAATATCTTGTCGATGATTGCCGACTATCGACCATCGACCGATGTCGATAGCCAACGTAATCGCTCAACACTAGTCTCCACACCTGGTGCACATGGATTTGATGGGTATCCGGGTCAGGTGAAAATATCAGGATGTCATCCATGTAAACGATAACACAGGTGTACAGGAGGTCCCTGAAAATGTCATTGACGAACTCCTGGAAGACTGACGGAGCATTTCACAGACAGAAGGGCATCACCAGGTATGCACAGTGCACGTGTCGAGTGTTGAAAGCCATCTTCCATTCATCACCCTCGCGAGTCATGATGAGGCTATAGGCCCCCCGCAAGTCCATTTTAGAAACATCTCCACGGAGCCGGTCAAAGAGTTACGAGATTAACAGTAAAGGATAACGGTTCTTCACGGTAATCTTGTTGAGGCCATGATAGTCTATTCCTATCCGTAGTGAACCGTCCTTTTTCTCAACAAAGGAGAACCTGGCTCCAGCAGGAGAGGAAGACCTGCGGTAGGCCGACATGGCCTGAATGTCAGGTACGGATAATGGATAATTCAGCACATAGAAAAGTCCAGCACGACCCAAATGGTGAAATAAAAACTTTCAAAATTTATTTCCAAAATTTGTTAAAATACAAAATTATAAAAATAGCACATGGTCAGTTGGCAAGGAGTAATGACCAGAAGACCCTAAAGACAAAACACACTGACGCGTTTCGGGCCTATGCAATAGTGCCCTTACTCATAGTGTCACTCATAGTGTCACTATGAGTAAGGGCACTATTGCATAGGCCCGAAACGCGTCAGTGTGTTTTGTCTTTAGAGTCTTCTGGTCATTACTCCTTGCCAACTGACCATGTGCTATTTTTATAATTTTGTATTTTAACAAATTTTGGAAATAAATTTTGAAAGTTTTTATTTCACCATTTGGGTCGTGCTGGACTTTTCTATGCGCTGAAGTAACTATCGCTGCTGGCTTGAGCAGGTATCCGAGCACTACATCACTCTGGAGTAAGCTGGCTCAATCTACTATTAACACGGATAATGGATAAACCCGGCCCCGGGGAGGACTAGGGCAGTAGGTAAATAGGACAGTTGTAAGGGGGATGGAGCATTTTAGTTATGAGGAGAGGTTAGTAGAATTGAACTTATTTAGTCTTGAGAAAAGATGACTTTGGGGGGACATGACTAATTTATATAAATATATAAATGGTCCCTACAAAAAGTATGGGGAACAATTATTTCATCTAAAGCCCCCTCAAAAGACATGTACATTCCCTTTGACCGGAGAAAAAAGGATTCAAACTCCAGAGGAGAAAAGCATTCTTCACTGTGAAAACTGTAAATCTGTGGAATAGCCTGCCTGAGGAGCTGTTCACAGCAGGAACAGTTGCAAGTTTCAAGAAAGGCTTAGATAACTACCTGAAACTAAAGAATATTAATATTAATATTAACGCACAAAGCCATGTAAAATTCTGTATCCTGTCTGGTGGCGGCTCTGGGGTCAGAGATGAGGTCTTCCCTGGAGCAGATTGGTTCTTGCCTTGTGGGTTTCAGGGCATTCACCTGTGGGGACACTGTGCTTGAAATCCTTGTCTCACTCCCTTCACCCACATTTTCCCCACCCTTGGTTGAACTTGAGGGACATGTATCTTTTTTCAACTGTACTAACTATGTAACTATGTAAGGAAGGGTCACAGCCTGTTTCTCCGAGAACATGTCAGCAAAGTCCTGGTATTCAGCAGGCAGACCTGGTAGAGGCTTGAGGGGCATCAGTGAAGAAGTGGGATTCACCAGGCAAGGTGCTACAAGACAACGAGACTGGCAGTCTTGACCCCAACGTGTGACTTTTCCCATCTTCCCATTAAGCGTAGGAGCATGGTGCTGCAGCCACGGGAGTCCCAGGATAATTGTCGAGGAAGAGCAGGGCAAGGCAAAGAATCTTCTCCTTGTGTAAGGCCCCTACATGAAGAGTAAAAGACGCTGTACTAAATTGAATGGAATCAATTCGCCGTTGAAAGAAGAGATTATTAGTGGTTTGTCTAGACGGACCAACGGGAGGTGATACTTGGTCACCAGAGAAGCGTTTATGAAGTTCCCGGCTGATCCTGAGTCCAGAAAAGCAGAAGCCTGAAAAGAGAGTAAAGAATTGGTCAAGCCCAGTAACGGCATCGTCAACCGTGGAGAGGGATGATTCGCACCTGGGGACACCTCTCCCACTTAAACTAAGTGCGAGCATTTCCCGGACATTGGGGATGTTGTGGAGAGTCTCTTTGGTAGTGCACCAGACTGGTGCAGTAGAGGCACAAATTCTCCACATTGCGTCAGGACCATTCTTGCTCTGTCAAGGTGGGCTCTATCCACCTGCATGGGCTTCTCACTGGAAGGCTGTAGGAGTGGCAGGGGAAGCCTCTGGAAAACTGGAGCAAGACGTGGTAGCCGATGTGGCCAGACCGAGTCATGTTCTTGACGAGTTTCCTTCTGTTTCTCGGTAAAACTCACGTCAATGCGAGTGGCCAAGTGTATAAGCTCACTCAAGGAAGACGGAAGGTCTCTTGTGGTCAGCACGTCCTTTACCCTACTGGAGGGGCCCTTTTTGAATGTGGCGTATAGGCAGCATCATTTCAGGAGAGTTCCGAGGCCAAGATATGAAACTGGACAGCGTAGTCTACAACTGAGGAGTCCCCTTGGTGAAGGTTAAGGAGCACTGTTTCGGCAGAGGACTCTCGTACAGGTTCTTAGAAAGCTCTGCGGAATTCCGCAGAGAAGCCTGCAAGTTAGCCGTCACAGGGTCGCTCCTGTCCCAGAAGGGAGTGACCCAAGCCAGGGCTTTCCCAGACCTCAAACGCCACCTTAGGCCGTTCAGTCAGGAACTGGTCGGCCATCAGTTCCACATGCATAGAGCACTGAGTAATGAACCGCCTGCAAAGTTGCAGGTCCTTGTCGAACTTTGTTGGTATTGACAACTGGAAAACTGGAGTTTGGGGCTGCTGCTGGATGGTGAGGAGCTGCTGCATCCTCTGGATCACCTCAAGCAGTGGTAGAAGCCGTGCCAGGGAGCAGAATCTAAGTAGGTCCCAGTGTTCATCAGAACCTGCTGCAAAATGGGATGGTCTTGCTTTGGCGGGAGTCCTACCAGGTCGCTACCTCCAACACGACTTGCTTGCGGAGGCAGCCGAGGTTCAGCGAGGTACCGAATTTTTACACATACTTGTAGTCAGGGACAGGCAGGAAGGTCAGGGCAGGCGGCAAAGATTTGTAGTCCAGAAACGTAGCAACGAGTCAGGAATTAGGCAAGACAAGAATGCACTCGGGAACACTTTCACTAAGGTACAAGGTGAAATAGATCTGGCGGGGAAGTAGTGGGAGAGTCCCAAATATCAGGACCCGGCAATTAACCAGTTACTGGCACGCTGACCCTTTAAATCTCAGAGAGCCGGCGTGCACATGCCCTAGGGAGTGGAGAGACGTGCACCGGGCGGCTGAGGAGCAAGGGGAAGCAGGAGTGCGGCAGGGTAAGTACGTGCTCAGGGTACGAGTACGCCCACAGCCCGACATGCAGGCTGCGGGGGCCGCTCGTAACACTTATACTGGCAGAATGACTTTCACAACTGGCATCTTTGCTTAGCTTTCGGGATACATCCCAACTGAGATCTTTGGGGACATTGTACAAACATACCGTATATACTCGAGTATAAGCCGAGTTTTTCAGCACAAAAAATGTGCTGAAAAATCTCCCCTCGGCTTATACTCGAGTCACTGCGGGCGCTCGGGCGCTGTGATGGCCCGAGTGCCGACAAGGACGCTTCAGTGATATGCGACTCCTCAGGGAGCGCATATAACTGAAGGCCGAGTGAGCGCACAGTGTCAGGACACTGCGCTGGCCCGGGCACTGTACGCGATCCCTTCACCTATATGCAACTCCTCCGGAGCGCATATAGGTGAAGGGATACCACTGCGGCGCAGAGAGCGAGAGCTCCCTGCTCCGCAGTGGACTCCGTGCAGCCGCAGACTCGCGGCTGTCCGGAGTTTCCAGCACAGGCAGCGTGTGTCATCACGCTGCGTGCGCGGCCTGATGACGTCACCCGCCTGTGCCGGCAAGAAGATAGAGCAGAGCGGAGAGCACGGGAGACGGAGCAGCGGGGATCCAGGTAAGTGATTGTTTATTTATTTTTTTAAACTGCCTACAGCCTGCCCTATACCTGCCCTATACCTGCCTACAGCTGCCTATACCTGCCGTATACCTGCCTACAGCTGCCTATACCTGCACTATACCTGCCTACAGATGCCTATACCTGCATACAGCCGGCCCTATACCTGCCCTATACCTGCCCACAGCTGCCTATACCTGCCCTATACCTGCCTACAGCCGGCCCTATACCTGCCTACAGCTGCCTATACCTGCCTATACCTGCCTACAGCCGGCCCTATACCTGCCTATACCCTGCCTACAGCCTGCCTTATACCTGCCTACAGCCTGCCCTATACCTGCCTACAGCCGGCCCTATTACCTGCCAACAGCTGCCTATACCTGCCCTATACCTGCCTACAGCAGGCCCTATACCTGCCATATACCTGCCTTCAGCCGGCCTTTTACCTGCCCTATACCTGCCTACAGCTGCCTATACCTGCCTACAGCTGGCCCTATACCTGCCTATACCCTGCCTACAGCATGCCCTATACCTGCCTACAGCCTGCCCTATACCTGCCTACAGCCGGCCCTATACCTGCAAACTGCTGCCTATACGTGCCCTATACCTGCCTAAATCCGGCCCTATACCTGCCCTATACCTGCCTACAGCTGGCCCTTTACCTGCCCTATACCTGCCCACAGCTGCCTATACCTGCCTACAGCTGCTTATACCTGCCTACAGCTGGCCCTATACCTGCCTATACCCTGCCTACAGCCTGCCCTATACCTGCCTATGGGGCCATATACCTGCCTATGGGGCCATATACCTGCCTATAATCTGCTTATGGGGGACATATAACTGCCTTGTACATGCCTATGGGGCCATATACGTGCCTTTTGGGACATATACCTGCCTATACCTGAATATAGGGCCATATATCTGCCTATAATTGCCTATGGGGGACATTAAACTGCCTATGTAAATTTATTGGTATCCATTTTTATTTTTAAAATTTACCACTAGCCGCTGCATTTTCCACCCTAGGCTTATACTCGTCAATAAGTTTTCCCTTTTTTTTGGGGCAAAAGTAGGTGCCTTGGCTTATACTCGGGTCGGCTTATACTCTAGTATATACGGTAGTTACATAATGGTATGTAACTTTTTTTTTTACAAAATCATGTATTTAAAATTGTTTCAAACAGTAAAATCAACATATTTTGCAACATCTTATAAAGATATTTGAAATTACCCCAGCTGTCATGGTACTATTATCATATTTACTACAAGGGCTACTTTAGCATTATTCTAAAAGCATTGGTAGGTACAAAATAAAAGTTTTTGATGGCGGACATTAGGAAGAATAATAAGGTTTCTAAAAGGGTGGGATGGAACAAACTGACTTTTATGAAAAACTACAGAGCAATAAATGAAATCTTTTCGAGATAAGAGAAAATAAGAAAATGATACATTTTGCATGTGTAGCTGACAAGGCTTTTTCTTTTCATAAGCATATTTTGAAAGCTTTCCCCAAAAGCACTCTTAAAGAATAAAGAAAAATGTGCGACTACTAGCTACCACAAGCTAGAAACGTTGCTTAAAATGCCTCTGGAATAAATCAATTCAGAATATTTCATGCACCAATCAATTTAATTCTGGGCAAAATTGATCTAGTGGTACATACTTACTGCATATTGTATATTTTCTAAGGCAACACATCACTTCTACCTGCTGCAAAGTGCAAACATTAGATCAAGAGGAATTTTTCACTGGTTCCTGAAGGATTGTGCTCAGAGAGGACAAATTCATGTAACTAGGAAAAATATCAAGTTCCAACAGCAGTTGGCAGGCCGAGGAAAATCATAATACATATATTTTACAAAATAACACTATTGGTGCAGTTGGTTAGCAAAATGGTATGATGCTTTAATAATTTAAATAACTATTTAACTATCTTTATCTAGTATTACTATAAACATAAACGTCATATCTGCTATTCATTTTTTAAAAAATTAACATTGCTTCCCATTAATGGTATGGGATTTTTTATATCCATTTGAACATGATTTTTTGGGCCTTCCATTATTGGCATTTAAAACACTTTGATGTGGAATTTCTTAAATATTGGTAAATGAGAAAAAGCCAAGATACTATTGATTTAGCTTGTGCAGATGTAGCGAAGATTAATTGAAAGAGATAACTTGCTGCAATGACTTATCTTACCTCAACAAAAGCCATTGAAAAGCATTAAAAAGGTTGAGATAAAGTTTTATGCCACAGTATCATAATGTGTTAAATGTCAAGCATAGGCACCTAATTTCTCTGAAGGTGAAGGCGCAAAGGTGTTGGAAGCTGAGTGCCGGCATACTGCACCATCTACTTCCCGTCACATGACCTTCGCACTGCTGAAGTGGGGAATTGGCTCCTAACATCACAGCTCTGCTGGCTTCCTCAGACTAATAAGGGAGCGGAGGTAGCAGACAGCTGATTGCAACTGAGAGACTCGCAAGTGAAGATCTTGAAACTCACTGAAAGTAAAGGGTTATGCTGAAATTGAGATAACGCACAGCACAGGTGGAAAGCTGGTCTGCAGCAAGGCACTCTTTCAGAAGGAGTCGCACAGGAGGCCAACTAACAGGTGACGATAAGGGGAGATGGAAGTAGTGCAATACAGAGCGAGTGCTTCTACTTTATACAGTTGGAATACCCCTTTATCTTTGCCAAATGCGGCTCTAAAATGTCTGTGTGATAACTCATGTGAGGCAAAGTTGAGAGAGATTTGTACTTCGCATCATGAGAGGGATCACACAGAAATTTCAGAGACCCATTCCGCAAAGATAATGAAAGTGTATGAAGCCAGATCTCAACTATCCCTGACACAGCTTAGTAGTATTACCATGGCAGCATCTGGCAGAAACCCTCAGCTAGTTGAAAATGAATCTGTCCCTTTTTTCAGATAAACAAAAAACAAGCAATCTAGAAAAGCTGTAGTGAGACAACCCTTTAGGTTATGTCTACACAGCATGAAAAAATGGTTGGAATTTTGGTGGTTTTAGGATTCTAAAACCGCTGAAAATCTGATCATTCCTCTAGCCCATAGACTTTAAGAGAAAAACTTACCTGCAGTCTACACAGGTAATTTTTTTTCGATCATTTTCTGGCGCCATCATATTTAGGAACTTGTTCCTAAATATGCCAGTGTTTTCCCATTGGTTTCCCATACAATCAATTATATGGGCCGATAGCAAAAAAACGAGAACAAACTGCAGTTTTTGACAAAACAGTGGTCGTGAATCAGACAAAAAACAGTCGACTTTCGAATGGTTTTTGTCCGATGCTGTGTAGATCCAGCCTTAAGCTTCTTAGACTTGTCTGGTTGTGTCAAGATGGTTGTAGCCTTAAGGACTTGCATGCTTTGGTGAAAAGATGTTTATAGAAAACTGAAGAACCAAAAGGTGGCACGGCATGCACGGGCAAGTGGTGAACCAAGCCACAAACATATACAGGAAAAAACAGAAATTGTCAGCTTCCCATACAAAAAAAATCTTAATTTATTTAACTCCATAATAAAAATGGATCATGGAGTATCAAAAAACAGACAACAGAAGAAATAAAACACTTTTACGCATTTCACGCTTAGAGTTAACCCCTCCCCATAGGTATAGCATAATACATCAAATAAAAGGTATAAATTCATTACATGTGATAGGGAAATCAATGGTTCCCTTGTGGTATGTTTGTAGAGCTCCCAATTAGTGTATAATTCAGGCCTGAATGCAACAACAAACACACATACACATAGGTTGTATGTCTGAATGAATTCTGAAGTTTATTTTCAATGCATTGAGTTATAAACCTTTTTTCTGGCTACATGCCCAGATATCATAAATTAGTAGTTTTCAATTAGTGTCATACAAAGTATAAAAGAATATAAAACTTACCAATTAGTCTTATCTTAAAAATAGTAGACAAGATAACGAAACTATACTTCTTTCATAAAACTAGACATTGTTTTCAAGGCGCCCACAGTGAGATATTTATTAGACATTTATGTCTTTCTTAAGGGGCTCACATGAGATAAGAAACTAGACATTTCTTTCTTTGTTTCTCTGGAGGCCCCATATAGATAAGAAAGAATTCGTAATATCTGCACATTCCAAGTATAATAGGAGATATCTCTCATCTCTACACTTCTAATATTGTAGGCTAATATACTTTTATATAAGTAAATACACAAAATGAAAGGCAGATACAAGATGGAAGATAAAAACAAGAGGATAATTCCTAACACATGATTAAAAGCACCTGAAATTCATTAAAATTACATATACAAACTGAAAAATAGATTACTAAATGCAAAAAACATAACATAAATAAATCACAATACATAAAAAACATTACTAATGAAAAATCAAATCAGATTAATGCCCATTGGAAACTGAGTACCCAAAATAAAAATCTCATAATAAAATGGCACAGTTTTTCAGTGATATGACTCAGGACATTCAAGACACAGTGGCTATTCAGGCATTAGTGGCCAAATTAGAGAGATTAATAGTTAAAGAAACTAAAACCTGTTGGGATTTATCCACATTACGAAAATATATTTCTAAGGAAGTAATGCCAAAGTTTTATGCATAAGGTTATGCAAATTTCCTACCATGATGTTCAATGAACAGTTTACTAAAGATTGGGAACTTATTCTCTCTGATAGTTCATTTAAACTTATGCAATTAATTGTTTCACATGAAGAAATGAACTTACCATAAGTGATATACTTGAAGATTCAAGCCCCAACTAAGGAGTTTCCCAATATTCAGTTATGCAATCAAATGGATGCACAGATTAAAAATAATCTTGTTGCTTTAGAGAATATTAAAGTGGAAACTAAACAAAACAAGAACATACATCATAAACAGGATTATAAAACTGGGTGTGTTTTTAATTGGTCTCTATACTACAAAGGAAACAGCACCACTCATAGAAATGTATGCAAAAGTGGTGTGCAAGCCTCAGTAGTCAGGCCCAAAATCCTCCACAATGATGCCAATAATAGAAAAGAGAGGCAGCACCATCAAAATTTAAAAAAACATGTGAATTTAAATCACACATGTCTTTAGAAATGGCTACATTTCAGCCGTTACATAGAGCTTGAAAATGGCCCTATGAAAATTCTGAAATGTAGACATTTGCGAAGACATGCGTGATTAAATTCACATTTTTTTTTCTAATTTTGGTGGTGCTGCCTCTTTTTTTTAAATTGTCTAAGCCATCTCAAGCCCCTTTTGCACCACGTTCCTTTTTAACCCTTTAAGCCCAAGGCCTGAAAAGTACTTAATGACTAGCTAAATTTTGTAGGTTTTGCCTCCTTGCGTTTCAACAGTCATAACTTTTTTATCTTTTAAGTGACAAAGTTATATGAGGACTTTTTCTATACAGGAGAAGTTGTGTTTTTAGCGGGCATAGTTTAAGTTTACAAATAAATTACTGCAGAATTTTTTTTTATTTTTTTTTGTTTTTATTTAATTTTACACCATTCACAAAAATAAGTAGTTAGGTTTATTCTACAGGTTATTATGGTTGTTGAGATACCTAATATATGTAGTTTTTTTGTGTGTGTAATGTATGCAGAATAACTATTTTATTAAATATTTATTTTGATTTTATTATTTATTTTATGTATTTTTTAAACTTTTTTATGTTTTTTTAACTTTTTTTTTATCCTACTAAGGGAGAACTATTGTACATTTTTTTACACTTAGTAATGTATTAGCATATTTATATATGCTAATACATTACACATTATACATTATCTGTATCAGCGTGACGCAGGCAGCAGTCAGGGCAGCACATAATGTGCCCTGACTGCAGGTTTCCTATAAAAACAGCCATGCAGCTGCTCTAGTTCCCCAGGGATGACTGTTCAGACATTCCCCAGGCTCCATTGGGTCACTGGGAGCCCAAGTCACCTGATAGAGCAGGAAATGCCTTTTGATTATGCCATGGTCATGGACCGCGGCAATCAAAGGGCTAAGCACCGGGCATCGGAGGTCTCCTGTGCTTACAGAGACTGATCTTGGAACGGAGATGGTTTCTTGTTCAATTCTTCTAAGTCTTTTTCATCTGCTATAGTCTGGAATTGTCGCTGCATAGATGATCTGTTGTTTATCTCTGATCCCTGTGTAGCATCCTTAAATATGATCAAGTTGCTCTCTGATATTCCCTTTAGCGACCTTATTTTTTTCAAATAGCATAAATAAAATAATCCTTTGCCTTAGAGTATGACAGGATAAAGAACTTGAAACCATTTGGCAGCTAAAGTATGTGTAGTCTAACAGAAGACGTCACAGGAAATCCGGGTATGCTTGGCAAGACAGCTGATACCTCAAAGAGATCCACGGCTCGGAAGGCAATAAACGGAGACTTTATTGTAGAAAAAGATAAAATACAGGCACATGGGCAGCAAACCTACTACCACTGGCTAACAAAAGACGCGTTTCGGGCGCTTTACGCCCTTGCTCACTATGTTAATGGTTCCCATTTGTCTGTCTATTTAAAATAAACTAAAACCAATCAATTTGGAAAGCCTAATCACATGGTTACCTAGCGGATACTGATTGGGATAATAAGTAGCTAATTCAAGTCAATGCTATTTAGATACTGATGTATTTTATATGCAAAAATATTAGGCATATTATATCAATATATATAAAGCATGCCCGTGCGATAATTTTAATCCCGCAGGTCTTCTAGTATCAAGTTTTAGTACCCAAAAAGGCTTCCTTCTGCCTAATCATCCTAGTCCAGTTGCCACCTCTATACGGGCAAGGTATATGTTCTATTGCATAGAACCTGAAACTGGAGGGGTCCACCTGATGTTGATCTATGAAGTGCTTGGCCGCCCCAGATGTTTGGCTAGTATTCTTTTTAATGCTAGATATGTGTTCCATAATTCTAGTCTTTATTTTTCTGATAGTGCTGCCCACATATTTAACATTGCATTGTGTGCAATAAATCACGTATATGCAATGATGGCTATTGCAATTTATGAACTGTCTTTTTCTCATATCTATTGATGTTTTTACTATCAGAAAATTCTTTGATGGGTACGGCCATACTGCAAGTATTACATCTGGTTCCAGCGCATTTAAAAAAATCCCTTTTGTGAAAACCACATTTTTCCCGTGCTAATTTTATTTATGAATGCACTAGGAGAAATGATATTGCCTAATGTTTTACCCTTCTTTGGAATGACTAATGTCCCTTGTTCTAAGATTGTAGCTAGTGTCTCATCTTGGCGTAAGATAAATTTAAAATTTTTCTTGAAGATATATTTGATTTGTTTAAAATCTTTGCTATACTTGGTAGAAAACACTAATTTATCATTATTTTTGAAATTATTTTTATTTTGTTTATCTTCTTTCAACAACATCTTGTTGTGTCTTTTCCCCTACTTTTAGCTTAGCCTTCTCTATATCCCCTTTATGGTATCCCCTCTGGGTCAATCTGTCTTCAATGTCATTCTGTACTGTCTTATAATCCTTCTCCGAGGTACATATCCTCTTTGCCCTTATAAACTCCCCATAGGGGATAGCCCTAGTAGTGTTACTGGCATGACAGCTGTTTGCTTTCAAAATGGTGTTCCCTGAATTAGTTTTACGATATAGAGTGGTTATAATCCTCCCAGTCTCTACATCTCCCTTAAGGTAGATATCCAGAAAGGGGATAGCATTCTTATCCCAATTGCCTGTGAAATGTAGATTGCAGTGGTTGTTGTTCAGATATTCCAGGAAAGGCTGTATGAGCGCTACATCGCGACCCCAAATAATAAGGAGGTAACCGAAATAGACGTAACCAAAATAGAAGAAATGTTAGCTTTTCGGATCTTGATAGTGTAGATAGTAGTCATACTGACAGTGACACAGGAAACAGAGGCAGTACTTCAGAGGAAGAATCAATTCCCAAAAGACAAGATAAACAACAGCCAAAAAACGGGAAAATAAATGCAAAAATAGACAGCATTGCACAACGCAAGCCCACAAGAACTGTAACCCAAAACAAAGGAATATACAGAAGATAGAAGAGGACATGCAAGTTGTGGTGCTTACTCCGACGGTCCTAACGCAACCGCAACTTGAAGTGTTAAATCAAGGACTGAACTTTGCCCCTACATATAATTTTGAATTATTAGATACGTTGATGGACATAAATAAATTTGTGAGGTTGCTCACTATAAAAAAATACTTCTTAAATGATGATACTCAAAGTGAACATAGAGGGCAAGCAGAACCAGTACAACACATTAGATCTAGTCAATATGAATCTCTCTCATTCAAGGAACAAATAACCCTTAAAACATTGCAGGAGCTAGATGGGGAGACGCATGAAACAGGGGAAGAACTTTTGGAATCCGGCGTCCATCACCACGTACCTAACCCCCAATTTTACCCCATCAAAGCCAGAGTTCCAGCCCTAGAAGCGTTTCAAAACGCAATGGAGCGGGACCTTATAGCTATTCAAAACAAAAATTTAAAAAATTTTATTTAAACGACAGAAACGAAACAACTTAACACAACTACAAATGAAAGCCATAAAAGAATTAAAAAACAGGAATGATCTGGTTATCAAACGAGCTGATAAAGGGGGGGCGGTGGTGGTCATGGACGCCGGCCTCTATATAAAAAAGTACACAAAATCCTAGACGATCGTACTACTTACCGAAAGTTAACAGAAAATCCAACTAAAAATGTTCAAAAAAAGCTGGGATTGGTGTTACAGGAAGGGAAGGGTCTGGGGGTATCATAAAAAAATTGAAAAATTATTTGTATAAAGAAACCCAGTGACACCCTTTTTTCTATGGAACCCCAAGTCCAAAAAAATCTTTTTCCCCCCCCAATCTTCGCCCATAATATGGAATGACCCCCAAAATGAAAGATCAGAAATTGGGGTCATGGTTATCTGCACCCATGTTCAGGGTTCCCCCGGGCTTTATAAGAGTACCAAAAATCAGTTTTAAAAATGTTAGCAGGAAAACAATGGGAAAGGGAGTACACTTGGATACCTGAAAGTCTTTGGGATTATACTCTTGTATTCCACATGATTTTTGCTTTGGTGGCCATACCCTTTTTTCTCAAAAAATATGGGAAATACGATCAAAACCGTAGGAATTTTTACTTTTGGCGATAGAACATCTATTGAAAAAGTAAATTCTTAAAATTTTAGCAAACTTATTACCTTCAATTATGGGTGCCCCGATGGGGGGCCACTTTTTCGCCGTCGCTAGCGAACATCACTAGGGGTGGGGGGAGCCCCCCATTTTATGATGTTAATAACCCGTTCATGGACATACCCCCTTTGGGTTTTGGGGCCACATCGCGACCTCCTTTTTATTTTGGGGGCGCGTGTACGCTCATACGCCCCTTTTCCCGGGAAAATTTTGAACAACAAACCCCTGCAATCTAAAATTTTACAGGAATTGGGATAAAATGCTATCCCCCTTTTTGGATATCTACCTTAAGGGAGATGTAGAACTGGGGGATTTTTAACCACTCTATATCGTAAAACTAATTCAGGAACACCCTTTTTAAAGCAAACAGCTGTCATGCCGTAACACTACAGGGCATCCCCTATGGGATTTTAAGGGCAAAGAGGTATGTACCTCGGAAAAGGATTTAAGACAGTACAGAATGACTTGAAGAAGGTTGACCCGAGGGGATCCATAAAGGGGATATAGAGAAGGCTAAGCTAAAATAGCGGATAAACACAACAGATTTTTTTAAAGAAGATAAACAAAATAAAAAAAAAATTTTAAATAATGATAAATTTAGGTTTTCTACAAGTAAAAGCAAAGATTTTAAAACAAAACAAATATTCTTTAAGAAAAAAATTTTTTCTACGCAAGATGAGACACACTCAATCTTTGAACAAGGACTTATATTCCAAAAAAAGGGTAAAAAATTAGGCAATATCATTTCCTAGTGCATTCATAAATAAAATTACACGGGAAAAAAAGTGGTTTTACAAAAGGGATTTTTAAAAGCGCTGGAACCAGATGTAATAATTCAGTATGGCCGTACCCATCAAAGAATTTTTGAAATAAAAACATCATAGATATGAGATAAGCCCTTCAAAATTGCCCAAAAGCCATCATGATATACGTGATTTATTGACACAATGCAATGTTTTAAAAATTGGGCAGCAAATCAGAAAAATAAAGACTAGAAAAAATGGAAACATATTACTTAAAAAGAATAAGCCAAACATCGGGGCGGCCAAGCCTTCATAGATCCATCAGGGGGCACCCCCATTTTTTAGGTTCTATGCTATAGAACATATACCTTTCCCCTTTTAGAGGGGCAACTGGACTAAGATATTAGGCAGAAGGAAGCCTTTTGGATACTAAAACTTGATACTAGAAGACCTGCGGGAAATTAAAAATTATCCACGGACATCTTTATAAATTTTTGATATAATATCCTAATATGTTGCATTAAATACCAGTATTAAATAGCATTAAAATTGAAATTTGCTACTTATTATCCAACAGTATGCTAGGGACCATGTATTTGGCTTTCCCAAAATTTATTTTTTTTAGTTTATTTTAAATAGACAGACAAATGGGAACCATTACCATAGTGAGCAAGGCATTAAAGCGCCCGAAACGCGTCTTTTGTTAGCCAGTGGTAGTAGGTTTGCTGCCCATGTGCCTGTATTTTATCTTTTCTATAATAAAGTCTCCGTTTATTACTTGCCTTCCGAGCCGTGGATCTCTTTGAGGTATCAGCTGTCTTCCCAAGCATACCCGGATTTCATGTGACGCTTCTTTCTTGTTGTCATCCCGCCGGGCCGGCGGTGAGACTCTGTGAAGCAAGAGAACGGACATAGCGATTTTCAGCGCAATAACAAGCAAGCCCCGTGGAGGTGAGACTGTTTTCTTCTATTTCACGTATCAGTTTCTAATAGGCCTTGTCAGCCACTCACCGAGGGCATTATATAAGCGGCATTTGAAATATCGCATACATATCTACAGCACATGTTTTACGGCGCAAACCTAACTACTTAATCACTGCCCTAATCACCCAGCATGTTACCAGAACGCCAAGCCAAACTGGCAGCGGTATTCGATCAGCAACATCCACTAACTGAACAGACCCATGAGTGGAAACAATTATTTATACAGCTAGAAAAAGCTAAAATAAAAGAATTAAAAATCTGGTGGGACCAACAAACCCTCAGCACATACCATGAGAGGGAAATAGTACCACGAGGACTCCGCATAAAAAAGACCCCTTCTTTTGAGACAACAGAAACCTTTATGACTAAGTGGAATAAAATACTCACTGACTGTTCCCTGGCACTTATCCAACTGATTATTGAATACGAGACTGAAAAGTTACAAGAAGTAGACATCAACATTAAAGATTTAGAAACTCAAGTTAACATCTATAAAGATATTACAGAATTTGAAGATGCACAAAAACAATTAAAGGAAACTGTAGACAAAGTGGAAAAAATAATTATGGAAAACAAAAAAAGAAAATATTCCCGAGATGTAGAGGACTATAATAATAACAGGGTCTACACCTGGATTAAGGAAAAACGGGGATTCATACCTAAATCTATTCTGAAGAAAAGACGCAACCGAAATAGAAGAAATGTTAGCTTTTCGGATCTTGATAGTGTAGATAGTAGTCATACTGACAGTGACACAGGAAACAGAGGCAGTACTTCAGAGGAAGAATCAATTCCCAAAAGACAAGATAAACAACAGCCAAAAAACGGGAAAATAAATGCAAAAATAGACAGCATTGCACAACGCAAGCCCACAAGAACTGTAACCCAAAACAAAGGAATATACAGAAGATAGAAGAGGACATGCAAGTTGTGGTGCTTACTCCGACGGTCCTAACGCAACCGCAACTTGAAGTGTTAAATCAAGGACTGAACTTTGCCCCTACATATAATTTTGAATTATTAGATACGTTGATGGACATCAATAAATTTGTGAGGTTGCTTACTATAAAAAAAATACTTCTTAAACGATGATACTCAAAGTGAACATAGAGGGCAAGCAGAACCAGTACAACACATTAGATCTAGTCAATATGAATCTCTCTCATTCAAGGAACAAATAACCCTTAAAACATTGCAGGCTAGATGGGGAGACACATGAATCAGGGAAGAACTTTTGGAATCCGGCGTCCATCACCACGTACCTAACCCCCAATTTTACCCCATCAAAGCCAGAGTTCCAGCCCTAGAAGCGTTTCAAAACTCAAAGGAGCGGGACCTTATAGCTATTCAAAACAAGAATTTAAAACAAACATCTAAACGACAGAAACGAAACAACTTTAAACCCACAACTAAAAAATGAAAGCCATAAAAGAATTTTAAAAAAAAGGAATTATCTGGTTATCAAACGAGCTTTATAAAGGGGGGGGGTGGTGGTCATTGGGCGCCGGCCTCTATATTTAAAAAGTACACAAAATCCTTTGACAAACGTACTACTTACCGAAAGTTTTAAAAAAAATCCAACTAAAAAAGTTCAAAAAAAACGGGGTTGGTTTACAGGAAGGAAGGGGTCTGGGGGGACCCAATGAAAAAAAAAAAATTTGGAAAAAATTATTTGTAAAGAAGAAACCAGTGACACCTTTTTCTAAAGGAACCCCCAAGGTCCCCTAAAAAAACATTTTCCCCCCCCCAAACTTTGCCCCATAATATCAAACAAATTGGGGCGATGGGTTTTCTTTCAGCCCAAAATTCAAAGGGGCCCCCAGGCTTTTTTAAAAAGAAAACCAAATCAGGGTTAAAAAAAATTTGGGTTTTTTTTTTTTTGGGAGGAAAACAATGGGAAAGGGGGTTTCACTTGGGTTTCCTTGGGGATTCATTGGGTTTTACTCGTGTATTCCACATGACATTTTCTTTTGGGCCAAAGCCTTTTTTCTCCCAAAAAATATGGGAAATCGATCAAAACCTGCAGGGAATTTTTTTCTTTTGGGGGATTTGAACAAACTATTGAAATGTAACTTCTTCAAATTTTTAGCAATCTTAAAATTTCTTCAAAAAGTTGGGGCCCCGATGGGAGCCACTTTTTCGCCGGGCGCTAGCGGGAAAATCACTATGGGGGTTGGGGGGAGCACCACGCCCCTTTATGATGTTTAAAAACCCGTTCATGGGTCATTTTCCCTGGTATGGGCCCTACATCGAGACCTCCTTATTATTTTTTGGGGGCCGATGTAGCCTCATACAGCCTTTCCGGGAAAACGAAAAACAAACCCCTTTCAATCTAAAATTTTTAACCCGGGAATTTGGGGTAAGAATGCTATCCCCTTTTTTGGATATCTACCCTTTAAAGGGGGAAAGTTAAAAGACGAGAGGAATTTTAACCAAATCTAAACGTAAAACTAATTCCCGGGGAAAACCATTTTTTAAAGCCCAAAAACTTCTGCCAGTAACACCTAGGGGTATCCCCCCATGGGGATTTAAAGGGGGAAAAAGATTTACCTCGGAGAAAGGGTTTAAGACAGTCAGAATGACATTGAAGACAGTTTGGGACCCTGGGGGGATCCCAAAAAGGGGAATATAAGAAGGCAAAATAAAAGAAGGGGAAAAGACACAACAGATTTTGTTGAAAGAAGATAAAAAAAATTTAAAATTTAGATTTCAAAATAATGATAAATTAGTTTTTTCTTCTACCAAGTTACAAAGATTTTAAACAAATCAAATAAAATCTTCAAGAAAAAATTTAAAAAACTTACCCCAAGGGATGAAAACACTAGTTTACAAATTTTTTTAAAAACAAGGGGACTTTGCCCTTTCCAAATAAGGGAAAAAACATTGGGCAATATCTTTTCCCTATGCTTTCATAAAAAAAAATTAGCAGGGGAAAAAATGGGGTTTTTTAAACAAAAGGGATTTTTTAAATGCGCGGGAACCAGATGAAATTATTTGGGCCAGAAAACCGTCCCAACAAAAAATTTTTCTTGATAGAAAAAAATCAAAATATGAGATAAGACAGTTCAAAAAAATTGCAATACCATCTTTGGCATAACGTGTTTTTATTGCACACAATCAATTTTTTAAAATATGGGGGCGCACTATCAAAAAAATAAAGCCCAGAATTAATGGAACACATATCAGCTTTAAAAAGAAACTACCCAAAAAATTTTCTGGGGGGGCCCAAAGGGCACTTCATAGATCAACACCCGGGGGAAACCTCCAGTTTCGGGTTCAATGCTATAGAACATATACCTTGCCCTTAAGAGGGGGCAACTTGGGACTAAGATGTTTTGGGCAAAAAGGAACCCCTTTTTGGATACTAAAACTTGATACAAAAAAGACCTGCGGGTTTAAAATTTAAACGCACGGACTTTCTTTATTATTGAAAATAAAATGCCTAATTTGTTGCAAAAAAAATACATCGTATCTAAATGGGAAAATTGACTTAAATTAGCTACTTTTTATCCAATCATTACCCGGGCTAGGTGACCATGTGATTAGGTTTTTCCAAATTGATTGGTTTTATTTTTTTTAAAAAAGACAGAACAAAGGGAAACCATTAACATAGTGAGAAAGGGGCGAAAGCCCCGAAACGCCTTTTTTGTTAGCCAGTGGTAGTAGGTTTGCTGCCCTTGTGCCTGAAATTTTATCTTTTTCAAAAAACAATAAAGTCCCCTTTTATTACTTCCCTTTTCCCGAGCCGTGGATCTCTTTGAGGTATAAATGTCCCCCCAACATACCCGGATTTCCTGTAAACGTCTTCTGTTTGTTTAACCCCCCGGGGCCCGGGGGTGAAATCTGTGAAACGAGAGAACGGACATACGATTTTTAGCGCAATACACAAGCAAGCCCTGGAGGGGAAAACTGTTTCCTTCTTTTCACGTATCATTTTTTTAATCGGCCCCTTTTCACCCCCCACCGAGGGGAATTTTTAAGCGGCAAATTTGGGAAAAATCGCATACATATCCACACACATGTTTTAAAGGCGCAAACCTTTAAATACTTAATTTACTGCCCAATCACCCAGTAATTTTTCCAAACGCCCAAACCAAAAAGGCAGCGGTAAATTTGACACAACAACCACTAACTGAACAGAAACCCCTGAGTGGAAAAATTTAAATTTTTACAGCTAGAAAAAGCTAAAAAAAAAGAATTAAAAATTTTGGTGGGACCAACAAACCCTCACCACATACCATGAAAAGGGGGAAATAGTACCACAAGGGGGCTCCCCCATTTAAAAAAAAAAAAACCCCTTTTTTTGAGACCCAAAAGAAAAACCTTTTTTTGACCCAAGGGAATAAAAAACTCCTGACTGTTCCCTGGCACTTATCCAAAAATGATTATTGAATACGAATAGAAAAGTTACAAGAAGAAAACCCTCAAAATTAAAGGGTTTTGAAACTCAAGTTAACATCTATAAAGATATTACAGAAATTTTAAGATTCACCCAAAAAAATTTTAAAAGGGAAAATGGGAACCAAAATGGGAAAAAAAAAATTATGGGAAAAAAAAAAAAGAAAAAAATTCCCGAGATGTAAAAGGACAAAAAAATAACAGGTTTTAACACCTGGATTTAAAGGGAAAAACCCCGGGGTTCATACCCAAAAACTATTTTTTAAAAAAAAACGTAAAAGAAATAGAAGAAAAAGTTACTTTTTTTGGTCTTGATAGTGTAAAATAGTAGTCCCTACTGGGCAGTGGGCACAGGAAAACAGAAGGCGACTTCCCGGGAAGAATCAATTCCCCCAAAAAACAAGATAAAAAACAGCCAAAAAAACCGGGGAAAAAAAATGCAAAAAAACACATTGCACAACCAAGCCCCCCAAAAACTGTAACCCCCAAAAAAAAGAATATAAAAGAAGATAGAAGAGGGCATCAAGTTGTGGTTTCTTACTCCGACGGTCCTAACGCAACCGCAACTTGAAGGGGTTAAATCAAGGACTGGGAAAATTTTCCCCTACATATAATTTTGAATTATTAGATACGTTTATGGACCCTCAATAAATTTTTTGAGGTTGCTTTTCTATAAAAAAAATACTTTTTCCCCTTTAATTTATGATACTCAAAGTGAACCCTTGAGGGCCAAACCCAAAACCCTTTCAACACATTTGAAACAAAACAATTTTGAAAAATCCTCATTCAAAAACAAATAAACCCCTTTAAAAAATTGCAGGAACTAGATTGGGGGGACGCATGAAAAAAGGGGAAGAAAATTTTGGGAAACCGGGTCCATCACCACTACCTTTAACCCCCCAAATTTTTTCCCCCTCAAAGCCAGAGTTCCAGCCCCAGAAGCGTTTTTAAAACGCAATTTGGGGCGGAACCTTATAGCTATTCAAAACAAGAATTTAAAAACATACATCAAAACGACAGAAACAAACAACTAACACCAAAAAAAAGAAAGCCATAAAAAAATTAAAAAACAGGAATGATCTGGGTTTTCAAACAGCTGATAAAAGGGGGGCGGGGGTTTGGGCAGGAGCCGGGCCTTTTATATTTAAAAAAGTACACAAAATCCTAACGTTGTACTACTTACCGAAATTTTAAAAAGAAAATTTCCCAAATAAAAATGTTCAAAAAAAAACTGGGGTTTTGGGGGTTTTTCAGGAAGGAATGGGGCTGGGGGGACCCCAATTTAAAAATTTAAAAATTTTTTGTATAAAAGAAGATCCGTGACACCCATTTTCTATTAACCCCCAAGGCCAAAAAAAACATTTTCCCCCCCAAACTTTCCCCCCATAATATCGGGTTAAAAAAATCCAAAGAATAAAGACCTTTAGCAAAGGGGCGATGGTTTTAACTGCAGCCCATAGTTCAGGGTCCTTTCCCCGGGTTTTATAAGAAACCAAATCAGTTTTTAAAAAATGTTAGCAGGAAAAAAAATGGGAAAGGGAGTACACTTTGGATTAAACCCGCATGCATTTGGAAAAATACTCGGTATTCCAATGAACCCTTGCTTTGGTGGCCCAAAAGCCTTTTTTTTTCAAAAAAAATGGGAAAATTTCGACCAAAAAACCCGCCCGGAAATTTTTACTTTTTTGGGGATAGAACAACTATTTGAAATGAACTTTTTTCAAATTTGAGCAATCTTTTTTACCTTCAATTAGTGGGG